>CAVNYN010221070.1:0-49149 GCA_963692815.1 Nyctanthes arbor-tristis
TAGCAAAGAACAGAATCTTATATATATGATTGCAAATGACAGGACCTGGTTTTATTATCTTGTCCTTACAATTTTATAATAATATTATTAGCCTCTTTGATTGTGCCATTATAAATTCATCTCTTCATCAACCTCTTCTGCATGAAATCGACTTAAATGTATATTTTCGGTTAGGAAGGATCAGGTAATCTGCATCCTGAGGTTTAGGTATATGGTTCATAATCCATTGCATCTAGTCCTCGGGATGCAGATTAACCCCATCCTCGCTCCCCTCAATGCATATCGGTACCTAGAGATATCTGTTCCTCTGGAAGCTGTTCGAGCTCAGGAGAAAGAAGAAAGTGCTCGAGCCAACTTTATCGATCATGACCAAGAAACAAGAAAATGTTGAGGTATCGAACCCCTAAGGTAACATGGCTGCCTCTTATGTTTCAGTTGAACATGAATGGTCTTTTTTGGGATAGCAGATCGGAAGAGCACACGTCTGCTTCTTGTGAAAATGCTTCACGGGAGACTCACCCTATTGAGAAAGCACTTTTAGAAAATTAGTTTAACGAATTCGAAAGCCATCCCAAACGAGCTCTAGTTAACCATTTCATTGGCGTATTCTCATTGCCTACGTTACATCATGTTCATTTAATATCCTCATTCCAACTACTTGCAGGGAGGGCCTCGAGTCGAAAAAGGCATATTTTTAGATCAAAAGGTTAAACTGATTAGACAAGCAAATTATCATAAATTTTACTAGTTACTATTTCATGCTTTCCCCAAAAGAGAAAAGAAAGATTGCTTTATCTGCTCAAGGAATCTATGGATAAATCCCAATCATCCATCCAAAGATCAGAAGAAAAAAACAAATATCCCATCTCGATTAACATAAACGAACTAAGCTTTATCCTCAATAAATTTGGAGTCGACAAATATGAAATATCTCAAGCTAATATTACCAAAATCACGAGCAGGCATTCACATAAAAACAAAAACTTAATCCAGCCGCAAAGCAGAATAGATTAAGATAGTGGTCAAAAGACTCAAAAACAGAACAGCCGCAAGAATGAGAAGAAAGAATCTTGGCAGAGTTATGTGCCCCAGTTTAATGACATGTAAAATGTTTTTATTATTTGGATTGGATTCTATTAGTCACAGTAATAGGATGTTCCAGCCAGAGAATGTAAAGAATTCAAAAGAAAATGATCTGGGAATCCATTGCCAAGGTGACAGCTATGCTGAGTTCTTGATGAATACATATCAATGGAAACTCCATTTTCTTGAAATTCAATGTAAAAATAAATTAAATCTGAGCTTTCTTGGAAAAGATACCTCCGAAATTAGAAATTTCAAATTTCCTGACTCTACACGAGAATTTTCCTCTCGAAAATTTGTTTTCTTGAAAGTACTGGTGGGATCAATCCATCACTTTGTTCTCAGCAGGAAAACGCTGAGTTCTTGACCCGGGCCCTCTTCGGGGCTGATTAAATGGAAAGATTCAGAGTCTGCACTGCCCATGACACATTCGTAATTGGCTCTCATGTACATGATCTCCTCCAACCCGGATCCGGCTTCCGAACTGGCAGGAATGAGTCCGGCCCCGACTGTGATATTCTGCATTGTCTTGAGCATCAGGCGCTTCTGTTGAGTGGCCCTCCGGCGGACCGCAAAACCCAGTTTCCTGCCGTTGCAGAATAGGGACCAGAGGGGAACAGAGTGCAGGGAGCATCGACACAGTTCAGATTCCGGTGAGTCCCCGGCGCTGAATTCGAGTGCGATTCTTACCAGTCCACATTGCATTTCTTGGACAAGGCTAGTGGTGGGGATGGAGAGCTCCAGGAGGAGGGAGGGTCGGGTATTGAGTCGATCGTGCTGGATGCAGAACCAGACATGTCCTCCCCGGCGGTGGCCAAAGATCGTACCGACGACCATTGTCTTGGAGGGGCGAGTAACCGCCGGAAGCACGGCCACCGGAGAGGTCGGATTGGAGGAGGAAGAGTCTTCTTCTTGGTTCTGGCCTTGTTTTGAGTGTTTTCTTGTTTAGTAAGGGGGTTCTTTTCTTCAATATCATCACGAAGGGAGGTGCTGAGGCGTTTCTTGGCGGTGACAACTGGTGGCGGAGTGGTGGGCACAGGGTGGAGGCAAGGGAGAAGGAATCGACGGAGGGCGTCGATTTTTGTCATGATTTTCGACGTTTCTTGACGCACAAACAGGAAGGGGTTCAAGAACAGGGGAAGGGCTGGAAGAGACAAGGGGGAATTGGAATCCAGGAATTTGAAAGGAAGAAGTGGATTCGGTCTATAATGGGGTTTCCGGGGGTAATTTATAATAGTTGAAGACGAAAAACGGCGGGAAGAAAATAGCCGTTACTGAATGAGTTCTGTTGTGAATTATACAGGGGAAACAATGTTTTTGGTGGATTTTATTTCTTTGAAGAAATTGCATAAAATGTACATTTTTACTTTGGATATAAATTGTAAAATGTCACGTGTCGCGTGATAATTGGATAATTTATGTGTGAATTGTCCCATGTGAGTTGTCTCACACATAAATTATTCAATTATTATCCGCCACGTGTGCGTCTGACGATATAATCCCGCCAGATGTCTGACAGGTGATTAAAACTGGGTCAAATTTAACCCCTTTGAGAGCACAATTAATGTAGGGGAAAAAACCCAAATTCCCCTCCCCCCACCCTCAAAACTCAAATAATGTACGAAATTTGGTTATATTTTGAGGGGATATTGTTTCACAAAATTATTTCATCTAATTAAATAACGCCACGTGTCCAATTCTTCCGATCTCAAAAGTTTTTCTCCTACACATTATTTAGAAATATGTTTTTTCCCCCTAGATTTTCCCCTTAGCTTTTTCCCACTACATTAATCTTGCTCCGAGGGAGTAAAATTTAGCCCTTAACATTATTTGGCTTCATGAGAGAAGAACCCATCGCGTTGGAAATGCTCTTACAATGTTGACAAGTTTCCACTATCTAACCTCACTCCCACTTCGAAAACCGTAAAATTATGAGTAATGTTACACGCATAGATGATGAGTTCCGATTTAAGGAGTAAAATTATAATTCTATCTATATATTTTCTCTTTCTTTTATTGCACAATATGGGATGGAATTGTAATTTCACACTATTTCTATAAACGTATTTGTACATTCATTTGTATAATAATTAAATTAATCCTAAAATTTTATAGCTGGCTACACTGGAAAGGGCCATCACCAAATGCGTTGCGGAAATCATAGTGCTTCTATGTTTCGCAGTTTTGTAGAGCCAGCCCCTTCTTAGATATCACGATGCAGCGCCTAAAGTTTGGTGGAGGATGGATGATTTGCCAATAGTTGTGATTTGCCAATGGATGATGCAGCCCCTAAAGTTTTTAGACAAACCACATGTGGGTTATCCAATTAGAACCCGCCACATAGGATGTATGACAACATATCCCGCCAGACTATGTCGTTTGATCAAAATTGCGTTTGATCAAAATTGTTAAGTTGAGTGTGAGTGATATTTATAAAAGACAAAGTGTTGGTTACAATTTACTTAAAATCATAAACTTGAATGAAAATAAAGATATGTCCAATATTCTACACATCAAAATGATTATTTTTGTAAGAGTTTTCATCAAAAGGGACTATTAACTCACATTTCTTGAAGTTAATAGAAATTCACCCTTTATTTTTCAGGGTTTCTGAAGATTCCAGTAATTGACCACCATATATCATTGTATAGATATCAGGAAAATTAACTGTAAAGTTGTTAGATTCTTTTCCTTTTTAGAAGGGTTGCTGACCACTCTGCTTTTCCCTTTCATGTTCCAAGTAATAACACTTGCACTGAATCCGCTTGCCTTGTTCACAGAGACAGGCAGCATTCTCAACCAATGCAATGACCAGTAAACAGATTCATTTCATTTGCAGAAATACAATGTTAAGCTGAGTACACGACAGTTACAGGTTCAAGTACAATGTTACAACTGCTGAGAACACATTGCCAACATATTTTACTTTTTCTTCTCTCAGAGCTAACGAAGGAACAGATCGGAAGAGCGTCGTGTCTATGGATCATTGAACGCCACTCCACCTGGCCCAGTCTACGAATTGCATCCCTCCATAGACATTGTTGGCAAACCGAACACCAACCGTGAAAGACATGGCGACAAAGGGAACCTGCTTTGCCAATGGAGATGCCTCCACCACACGTTCTAGCCCATTTATAATCTGATATCGGGTGTTGGAAGAGATTGCCAGAAAAGCACCTGAAATTGGTTAGGAAGCGTGCATATTAGTTTAAAACAAGAGAGGCATCAGACAACAGAAATGGTACCACATGCTGTGAGGGTCTTTACTGCCATGACTTCCCTCATTCAATAGCATGCAATCTTATGAAATGACGGTCTTTAACTATAGTGGTGGCATTGCTCAACCCTATGCACAACTGAATAGATAAGCTATCACAGCATACATCAGCAAAACTAAAAACTGTACTTTTCACTCACTGTGGAAGTGGAGCTTGAGTTCGGCCAAAGTAGTAAGTTAACAACAAGAACATAATAAGCAAAAAGCTAAGTAAACATACCCCAAAGAGCCGCACTCTTCACTAGAGGTGGAACTGGTATGTCATCCTCTGATTTTTTTATGCTCCTGATGTTCAGAAAACATGGATCATAAGAAACAACAGTCTGCTGGTGAACACGCATTTTGCATGCTGGTTTTGAGTATGCAAATGCAATTTCAATATAAAAGTCACAGATAACTATTAACAGAGACATTTAGGTGCGTCTCTGGAATCCAGGAATGGTTAAGATGATCGGAACACCTATCTTTCATAGTATCAGTAAATGTTTCTCATGTTCACATAAAAGAAGAAATAGCATGGCTAAAGTAGATTGAAGTTCAGACTGCAAATATATTGAAAATCAAATTCAGGTTTCAGACTGCAAAATCACTCCCTATCACCAGGTACCCAAAGTCATACAAACACATCCATACATCATGTAGAGCCCAGCATACCGTTTAACATTCATTATTAAATTTGCAATTCCTTGGCCAATAATACCACATCCAAATCCAACAAATCCGTAGAGAATACCCTGAAAAGGAAATACATTATAATGTTAAAATTTAAAGAAATAGAAAACAGCAAGTCTCTGCTTGATATGAAAAAGGGGTCAGAAAAGGCAGGAACTTAGCATCTGCTTTTGATGGAAAAGAATTAAAATTTCAACTAATATCTATATGCACACAATATTTCTCTCTCTTGAATGGAGATGCTTATGCAAATAACAAACTTTAAAATAGATGCAAGAGTTACCTTATAGAAATACGTGGCAATTCTCTGATTTAACGTAAATGAACACCCAGGCCGTTCTGCCTCAAAAACACTGAATACATTCACATCTAAAGTTTAGACTAACTATAAAATTGTGGAGTCCTTGGAAACTAAGAAACATTTTTATGTAACATAAAAAATGTTATATCAATAATACATAGGTTTAAAGAAGAAAACATAAAATATAAAACCTATAAATTATTAATGTAAAAAGTTATTGCACTAAATAAAAATCCAAGAGACTTGAAGGTTAAATTCAGTTTAATGGGAAAGAGTGCTGAGGAAGAAAACCTGCTAGGAAGTGCCGCATAAGCGCTCAACATTTGACCAAGGAGTCCTGGAGATGTACGTGGCTGTCCAATTCGAGCATATGGAGCTAACATACCAACTAAAGCGACGTTGACGACCACTCCAACTAAAAGGTCTGCAGATCGGAAGAGCAATTCAAATTCTGCCCAAAAATCTTTGCCCCTCTTCTTGACTTCCGCAAATGTCGCACAGCAAGAATCAATGACTATCTACAACAATAAACAATTATAGCAACATGAATCTAAGAATCCCAAACTAACAAAAATTGAAGTGATGACAGGTTCGATCATTGTTATGGCCAAAAGTAACTGAACTAACAGCAAGTTGTATAGACACTAACCACGAAATATTGCCCCACATGATATTTTAGAAACTTGCTACATGCAAAGATATGTACTATCATTCAAAATGGAGCAATTTGATACTACCTGATGACAGAAACTGGAAAGTGGAACTGAATCTACAAAATTCACAATTTTTATACCGAGCAACAACATTTACAAACCTCTGTTCCAATTTTGAAAAGAAAGGATGGATCAGCCAACATCCTGTTGCGTAGCATAGCACATGACCTCATGAGAAATCCTAGAGGCCAAACGGACCCCTATGAACAAAAAATCACAAAGCCATCAGCTATGTAACATTGCATAAGCAAAATTTTCACCAGCATAAATCACACTTGTGGATACTAATTTTCACCTGCAGGTCCAAATATCTGAGCAGAAGCACCTTCCTAATGCCCATGCTCTTTGCAGCCTCCAGCATATCACCCGGAAGTGTAGTTCCTCGAGCCTCAGTCTCTCTAATCACCTCTTCAAATTTTAATATGGGTCCCAACTCCTCCTCCTCCTTGTCATCATCACCACCGGCTCCACCTCCACCTCCACCACCACCGCCAGAGAACTTCCCGTTCCCGCCACTTCCATCAATCAAATTTCCATCAGCATCACCATTTTCTTTATCACCTTTGGAGACAAAATCACTACCCAATACTCTACCACCTTTTTCGACTTGAGTTCCATCACTTGCTTTAGTTACTGTGGTCACAGCCATATCAAATAACGGCTCAGAGTCCCGATTCAATGTATTCACAATAGTGCGTCCATGGCTTTTCCTCTTAGACAATAAAAGCTGCCCGTTCGTTTTTATTACAAAAGTAGAATCTCGAAACTTAAGTAACATCAGATTTCGGTTCCGAATGCTCATATCCCTCGAAAACACTATCTCTTTTTGCAAATTAACGAAATGGGTCAATCTAATACTTGGTGAATAACCCGCCATTTTGATATATTGAAAAAAACTCACTTAACAATGCTGTGCAGAGTCAACAGAGTCTAACAAAACCTCACTTCAAAACCGCAAAATTCCAATCTCGGCAGTTTAAATATACCTAAAATGAAGATTGAAAAGCTAATAATCTTAATTAACATTAAGGAAAGTAGAACAATAAAAATCGAAACTTGTAAGGAAACCAGCACCTGTAGAGAATCTAGGAAGCTCTGGCTTCCACCGATTTTCTTTTCCGGAAAAAGGGGAGAAGTCATAAAACGGAAAGAGACGAGGCGACGCCGTTTCAAGGAGTGTGAACTGTGAAAGATTCAGTTAAGAGGGGGAGAGACGTCAATGTCTACTTCCGATATTTTGAAGGGAAGTGGCGGCTTGTCATGCATCTGCATTATGTTGCCTGCCTTGCACGTGCAATCTCTTAGGGTTTCCCTTTTTTCCCCCTTCTCTCACTCCCCATTTTTTCCCCGTTAACAAATTATTATTGTCTCCATTTTCCCTTTCTTTTTCTCTGTAATATGATGTTTGTGGTGATCAATAGTTCAATATTGGGATGTAGAGTTCCCATGTTCGATTCCCCTCATGTGGAGGTTTGTCTATAATTTATATGTAATTTGTAGTCTTTTGTATAGAAATTTGATTTCTTGTAGTTTCTTGTATAAAAGTTTGTATTGTTGATTTCTTCCTGTATAAGAGTTTAATTTCTTATATTCCCTTGTATTGTGGATTCTTGTAGTCCTATGTATAGGGTTTGTATTGTTGATTTCTGTGGGGGGTTTGTATTGTTAATTTCTGTACGCTGTGTTTGATAATGATATATATATATATCTATATGCACTTGTAATGTCATGATGCGAATTGTAATTATACTTCAAGAAAAAAAAGTTCCATACTGCATCTTCTCCACTTAAATATGTAATCATTTTAGCCAACTTTTTATTTAATGTTAAGTTTGTCGATGATGATGATCACCCGTAACAAACAATATTTCCCGTCTCTTTTTCCCTGTTATATTTTTTCCCCCATTTTTCTGGTGCCGTAAGAGAGTGGACAGTGGTTGATAAACCCATAAACATATTTTAAAATAGCATAAATTGTGAAAAATGTCAAAATTATGCCTCAAGCATAGTCGCAAATAGGTTATAGGCACGGTAATGCACAATCAATATGTATAATATGTATACTATTACTAGGTAAAGCAATAGGGTAAATTTCACTTATGTTCCTCAATCTTTGTATTAGTTGGGTCTCCAATTTTTCTTTTTCTTCGTCATCTTTCAACACCATGAACGCCTAACCTTCTATAAATTTCGCACATAAGTTCAGTGAAAATTCAAATAATTAACTCAATAACCGATTATTTACGGGACTTGTTAGCTACGAATAGAGTTGTTTCCAACTCGTAATGAAACTTTCTCACTGTTCTATTGCTCAACTAGGTTTAAAGTTTTCCTGTTTGATTTGAGAATAATGAGCAGCAAAATCATGGAATTTGGCCTCTTCAATTTCTTTGTTTGAAGCCTTACCACACTTCAAACTGCTTTGAGCTAATGTTAAATCAAATGGCACACCTTAGAATCAATAACACCCCTTCAGAATGAATATATATATATATATATATTTGAAATTGACTATACGTGTGCACCGGTAACTATGAAAATTCTTCTATATAGTCCATTGGACACCATAATGGATTATGTGGTAGGATCTCATTGGACACATTGGGAGATAGGTCCCCCAGTGTGTCCAATAAAATCCTGCCACATAATCCATGATGTCCAATAGACTCCATAGAAAATTTCGTAACCGTGGTGAACTCAGGTGAAAAATGCAAGAAGCACTCTAGAACAGCGGAGTTGGGAGGAGAAAGAACTAACTCTATAAACTCAGAAATCACAAGGGAACATAGTTACAATTCGAGTTACTTTTCAACAGATACCCCTTATAAACCCAAACAATCACCGTACAGAAAAAAAAAAATTTACATTGTAAAGCACGGAATTCTAATCATGGGTCTGCTATTATCAGCAAGGGGACCTACCCTAGTTTTTCAAGGCTGATCCTCAGACTTGAAAAGAGCCATCCTTTGAGACCGCGAAATACTCTGTCTGTTATTAAGGGCATCAATGTAACTCTGTATTCTGTACCGGTCTGTGTTTGTTAGAGAAAATGGAGGGTTCAAGAGAAGGCATGGTGCTTCCACCAGGATAAATACTAACAGGGACGCTGCTCTTGAATAGAAAACCACTGCATTTTCCACATCTCCCATGTACTCATCGACCTGCAAACCAAGAAACGTTAGTCTAGTTTAGTTATCAATAATAAGTGGTTACTTGTATCCAAATGGTCCTTGAACTGGTGATGTGGGATTAAATTAATGCTGGCCACCTTCCCATCGATATATTGGACCTATAAGTTGTAATAATTCTCTGCTCTTAGCATGAAAAGACTCTAAGTTGTAATACCTTGGATTAGGTGTATGTCATAAATTGTTGAATGAAATGAATTTGGCCAAAGTAAAAATTTAAAAAATTCTAATCTGTTTTAAATCAATATAGGAGAACGTAAATTCATATCTCTAATAGGCATACTTCCAACATGTTAGACCTCACCCTTTTCCCATTAGAAAGCTCTTGCATCAGCAATAGAAAAAGACATATGATGTAGAATTGATGACAAATTTATAAAGTACTTAACTAAAATAGAAACCACAGAAAGATGGACAAATACTTACAGCCCCATGTCTGCCTAGAGCAAGGGCAGATTGATATACCAGCTCCATGGCATCAGGCATGTTTGTATTTCCTGAAATGAATACCAAAATATAAAAAAATATAAAATAAAATAATGTAAAATAAATAAATAAAATAAAAATAGCGCATACTTCTTTACATAGCCAATAATTTTTAGAAAAAGCATATAAAAGATGGATTTCAATACAATTCATAGAAATGAAATATCAACTGTACCAGGTTCTATCAATTTAGCAAGTTCCTCAGCGTTCCCAACTTCATGAACAAATGAGCTCTTTATCTGAGTATAAATGTTCATTGGCCCCCCAGTCTCAATATAATCAGAACAATCTTGAGCATTGAGACTACGCAGCCCTTTAGAGCTTTCCCTCAATTTTGTAGTCCCTTGGCTTGGACTTCCTTTAGCTGATGCAGCATGAGTATGACAAATATTCAATGCTTGCTTCCATATAGCAAGAATTAGAAGCTGAATTGAAAATGCGTCGAGTTGCTTTCCTGTCTCAATCTAGTAATAAACAGTAGCAACATTAGTTTGTATACATGTCATGTTAAATGCGTGTAATAGACATCTCAACATTAAAAAAAAAAAAATGAAAATAAAAAAGAAAAAGAAAAAGTTCGAAAACATAAGGAATCAGTACTAATGATGGCCTACTGCTGAATTGGCAGAATCCAACAGCAGAGCTTGACAGAAACATGCTTTATTTGCCAGGGTTTCCTTCCTTTTTTTTTTTAATTTGTAAACTTAATTTCACATTAAGTAGCACAGAACCAATATAATGAGGAGAAAATCTTTTATGAACCATACTTTTATGAAGAAATAAGTTCCAGAATTGGTTACTTGAGAGGAAAATATGCACCCTTCCACTCATAAATGACACAAGTTACCTTCTCCTTCACTAATTCAGTAACGGCAGAAGCACAGCGCTGCAATGACTTGATCCTCGTCAAGAAGTCAGTTGATGGCCACTCTAAAGTGTCTCCTATGTCAAGAGATCCATGTGAAGTTCCAGGAGCAGAGCTGTGACTTTCTAGGCTACTGCCGTAACCCACTCTACCAGCTGCTGCACCAATTATCGGAACAGGAGCACTTGGAGTGGATGCCGTATTTGCAGAATTCAGTGGTGGACTACCAGATTTAGATGCAAAACGACTTCTAACAGAAGCATTGGCAGAAGATGATAAGTCTGCTGGAGGACCAGGCACGAGCACATAATCTCTATCAATAGACTCCAGTAAATCCACATCTATTGAGCCGATGAAAATAAGCAATGGAAAGGGACATATTTTAGCAAGACCATCTGCAAATTGAGGCAAATATTCTAGAAACTGAAATTCAGACTATTTGAAGGAGAAACACCTTTTGGAAGAGTATTTAATGACCCGAAGTCCATGCTTTTACGAGATTCTTTCAGGTTTCCTTCTGAAAGCCGGCGGCTGCCAAGACTGGACTCTGTAATTTCTGTTTTATGTGGGGTATCTGACATAATTTTTGTTTTGTTTGAAAAACTAAAAATTTCCCTCCTATCAGGTTTTGAATCAAGAGAAAATCCGTATGTTGATCTCATAGGAGGAATCCTAGTTGTAAGAGATGGACTTGAATGAGGCCCACTAGAATCATCATCTAGACTGAACGGCAAGCAATCTTCTTGAGAACCTTCTGCATTCCTTTCAGAAAAAGAGAAGCCAGCAGTTACCATTTCTGATTGCCTATTCCTGCATGCAGAAGAAGGTTATCTTTCTAAAACAAGAACCACACTCATATACTCTGGATACGATGTTACTCTTGATATGTTCTACATCATTTACCTGACAGAATCATAAGGTTGACTCTCAGACAGATATGGATGGTTGAAAAATTCTTCGAACGTCAACCGCTCCACTGTGCATACAAGGCCATGAGAAAGAAAAAAAAAGGATAAATCCAAACTTAGATAAGACTGAAACCTCTGACATAATTGTTCAGTGTGAACCATGACAGAAACACAGCAAGTGAGTTGCACAGTATGAAGCATATTTGTCAGTTACTTAACATCATAAATAAAAGCATTATTTCGGTGTTACTTTCGAGAATTTGAAGTTAAAATCTATGTTTATCTTATACTAGGAGCTAAATATGTCATAGAGCTTTCTTATGCCCAAAACTATGTGGCAATCCCCATGTTAGTGGCTATGAAGGAAAGGAAAAAGATTGGATTGATGCTACAACCATATCATAGTTTACCTGAATCATGTATTCAATAGAATCCCCAAAGCAGTTAAACATATTCTCTTTTGGGTTTAACCTTACAGCAAAATGCAACATCATAAAAATCAACTTCACTTATTTCCTATTTGAAGGGAGAATGCAGATTCATTTTCTTATCATTAGAAATACTAGAATATGTATTTACCAAATTACTACTACAGTAGTCACAATGTAGTCTATATTACATACAATATGCAAACATCATGAAGTACCTGGATTACGGCGCAGCAATTTCCTACACAAATCCATGCAATGAGGGTTCAAGTTCTTCGCCTCAGGTGGAAATTGCAATTCAGTTGATTTTATGATGTTCTGAAGCAGCTGCAAGATTCATTAGAGATTGGGTTTAGGCAATGAGACATACCAGTCACTGGCAGAACTCTTCACATAAAACGTTGTCATTGAGGCAAGATGAAGAAACCTGTATCTGATTGTTTCCAGTAAATGGGGTCTTCCCGGTGACAAGTTGAAATAGAATAGCACCAACACTCCAGAGATCTGCCTGCGTTTTCAGCTCAAATTTAACACTGGATTAAGATTATGGATCAATCATGAATATATAGAAGATCAATCTCACCTTTGCATCGTACTTCTGAAGTTGCATAATCTCAGGAGCCATGTATAATGGCGAACCACATAAGGTTTCTGCAAGCCCTCTAGGTTGCAGAGATCTGGCAATAGAACAAGGAAAAGTCTGAAGTGCAAACTTCAGGATCCACATGTTTCCTCATGCCAGTTACATACATCTTACGGACGTATCTTAGAGCATGCCGATAAATAAAGATGATAAATATCATAACGAGTACAAAAAGAAATAGTCGGTTGAAGGAAAAGGTTCTGCATGCTTGTCATTCTAGTAGAGCACGGGAGAAAATAAATCATTATGCGCTTAATAAAGCCAAGAAAGTTTAGAAGAGATTCTGGTCAGGAAATGCCAAAAACAAGAAAGTTGTTTTTTTAATTATACGCCCAATCATGCACCATCCAGATATCACATTAAATTAAACCTAGTGCTCAAGCTCCATCAATTTTCATGCATTATCAATATTACAGATTCTAGCCAAGCACAGGCCTAACAGCTCTACAGTTCTCAATTAAGAAGAGTGGATGATCCTTATGTCCCTAATATCACAGAGACACCGACTCTGAGATTCGTGGCCATGAACCTGACAGGAATTCAGATAAACTATCTCCATTGCAAACTCTAAAACAGACTTCACGGGAACAAAAGTAAAACAGTATCTTTATCATTCCTGATTATTCTTTACACGATTCTTGGAAGATGGATCCAGCATTCAAAATCACAGAGATCATAACATAGGAGTTCAGGATGCATGTAGTCCACTGGAGGGCAATACTAAGTCAAGTTTGCTTATGGCACACCAAAACACACAGAGAGAGAGAGAGAGAGAGAGTTATAACAAAATTTACACCATGACAACTAGTTCCAAAAAGAAGGTGAGGTGCAAAACCAATTATATCAAAATTGCTAACTTTACCTAGCAAACCCAAAATCGGCAATCTTCATAACAGCGTTTTCATCATTGGTAGAGAGAAGAAGATTCTGTTCCAAGTAAGAAATGGTAGAAATGAAATATGTCAATGCAAATCCCATTGTCATTAAAGCACCAGTATGGCCCGAATTCAGCATTGAACATTGTGACATTCCAGAAGTAAGAAAAAAGGCAAGGCAAAGCTCTCATGCATTATAAATGAATAGTTTGTTTGGAAAATATGAACAGAAAGACATTCATTGAAAAGAACACAAGAAATACTTTATGAAAAATGGCTATCCAAGTGAAGAACAAGCAAGAAGCTAAAACTTCTTGAAGCAGTTCACTTAAATAAAGAATTTATACGGAGGCGAAATGCATTAATTTACATGGAAATAATCATCTACAACTCCAGGAAGAAATACATTAGAGTTCAGCAAATCTTACATTGAGAAGCTTTGAGTGAGGACCTACACGTATTAATATGAGTACTGTTATTAAAGTTAAGCTGCTTTGAGAATACTATGCTACAATAGGGTTAACGAAATCTACGGATATAAATTTTATATGTAAATCCCTCCACTCCAGCTAGGCTGGGGTTAAGATATCATAAACCATGTACCAAAGGTGGAATTAAGTGCTAAGGCAGATGGTAGGTCATGAGGTGGTATTTAGCTCCGCCTTTTCATACCATATATAAATATAGCTAATGATCAAGAATTGAATATTATTCAGAATCTAACTAACAATAACATAGAGAAGGTTATTTATGTTTGTTAGGAATAATGGATATAAAAAATTCTACCAAATAAAGCGCCATATAAGCTGATAATTGATTGTTCAACTGTTCATCTCCCAAGATATTTCATTATGAAACAGTCAAAAATATGTACTCTGCTACACAGAAGAATATGAAAAGCTTTCATATTTGTGAAAATCAGGTTAGCAAATTTTTCTTTCAAAAGAATGACAAATGCTGAAAGGCGGTCATCGTTATTCATTGTTAGCTCATGTAGCCTCATGATTCAGCAGATGAACCTACTAAATGTACCCAAATTGCAATCAGCATCTCCAGTCTTATGTGAATTTGCCAAATCCAGACTATTTTTAGTTTATTGAAAGAAATTAACTACATCAAAGTCCAACAATCTTGACTGTGATTCCGCTACATTTAGCTATCCAATAACTTTATTGCTGAAAGACACTGGTGCAACAAAATAGTGAGATGTAAAAAGACTGCAGTACTTGGGAAGAGTGGACTGGATGAGGAATCATTGTTCACCTAAAGCTTAAATAGTTTGTTCTTTTATTTTTCATTTTATTTTTTTAAATAAATAACTACAATAAGCTTTATTTATTGAAAGCGAAAACGAACGGGGACATACAGCCAAGACTTCCCAGACAAGAAGGACAGAAGCAAACTAATGTAAAGAAAATAAAATCAGGAAGGATCCCTACAAAGTCACTAAATCATACGATTGGCCCTCTTTATCTGCCATTTCTCAACTGCTGCCTTTGCTTTTGCACCTAGGATGACCGCATAGCAAACAAGGAGGTTTGAGTCTTTTTCTACCTTATCCATAACAAGCTAAAATAGGTTATTGGCTAAGATAGAAAACAAAAAAAATTCAAGTAAAACTCATTACGATACAAGAATCACACGCATTATAAATAAATTGCAATACTTCGTTTTATACACTGCAATACACTAGGTCTATCACAGTTGAGGTGTTATAGTGATGTATCTGTTTCTGTTGTTTTGGGGGGGGGGGGGATTTTTCAGTTACTACGTTAATACAGTGAAGATATTATTAACACAAGAAGGATGGAAGTGAGGGCGGGAAAAGCAAAGGAACAAGTGTATCTCCAGTGGTTCTGTGGATTGCTTAAAAAGTATGCCGAGCATTATCTAACAGAAACCCTATCCATGGTGATGATAGGGACTCTGTCAGGCTGGTGTGGTAAAGAAAAAAGTGGAGATTGTCCAGACATCCATCTCCATATGGGAAGGCTCTGCTAAGCATACTACTAAACACGTTGACTTAACAATGTATCTTTGAGGGACTTGATTGTTGTCTCTCTTTATCTCCATTTAATTCTTTAATATTATTGTTGATAAAAGACACGTAAGTGAAAATATTAGGTTCTAGCTAGTGTTGGGAATTTAGGCCAATTCCCTAATTTCGCCTGCACGATCGTTGTTCGAAGAATTTTATGAGACAAAGAAAAATATAAGACTGGAGACAATTTTAATGGACTGTCAAAGCTTTCACTATATGAAACTATCTACAATTATATAGACTTCCTCTCACCAACCCACGATCCCGAGTATTACAAGTAATATATCCCAAGCGTTACCATGCATAATTTTCTACTCTTTGCACAAACCACAAAGGTGTACAAAAAAACTTTGAAGTTGCTAGGCTCACTATTTTTCTCTCAAGACACAACTATACAAAGAGAAACAAAACAACATCAATTTATAGGAGAAACCGTCTTGGTGATCAAATTGCTAATCAAGAACTTACCAAACTTGGACCCCATGTATTCTTTTGCCTTAGTGATCAAGGAAACTCGGGTCAAAAGTTTTCTCCTATAGAATTTTCAATTGAGGCCAATTCAATGTCGATAATATTTGGCAACAGCCCCAATAGATAGAAACTATTGGAGACTATTTCCGGTTTGATCTTCTATTCATTAAATGTTAATGCCATGTAAACTGCAATTTATATTCTATGGAATCAACTGAAGATGCTCTAATAGGTATACAATTGGCATAAAGGAGCAAACTTATGCATTGTTCCAAGAGCGGAATCTCATTATTTGGGTCAAATTTTCTGAAAATTATTATCTCCACCTATCCCTTGATTTGGCAACTACTCATTTACAACCACATATTCCAAATCTCTTTAAATCTCCATCAACAATTATAATCTCTCCATAATTGCCCCCCAGTTAATGAGATTCAAACACCTAGAAATAATTATAAGCAAAAAAGGACACAAATTTTCACCATAATATGATGCTCCTTGTACAAAAGTCAAATAAATCATGTGCTGAAATTCGTAATGGATATATCTCAATAATGTATAAGTTGATGGAGAATGCAGACCTGGGGTTTCAAATCTCGATGTATAAGGTTGTTTTCACGAAGAATCTTGAGACCAGCAGCTGTAGCATGAATCACATTAAATAAACATGAGTTGTACAAATAAATCATTAGAACCAAAATTTTGGGGGGGGTGCAAAAAAAAACCTAGTTGCTGCATAAAGTCCTTTGAAGTTGCTTCTGGGATTCTTCCTAGATGTTGTTGAATGTACATAGAAAGGTCACCCCCTTTACAGTATTCCAAAATGATATAGATCTTGTCAGGTTCCTAATAACATGCACAATACTTGGTCACTAGAAAAAGGAATAAGAAAGAAAAAGATATGCTCACAGCATGTAAATTAACTTACAGAAAAGATTACATTACAGTTACTCCTTCAGTGCTTTAAGAGATATAATCACGACACAAACGGATAAACCAAGGCGCAAATATCATATCTATTACTTCCATGAAAGATAATATTAATTAATAACAATAAATGAAAATGCATGTCACCTCATCAGCAATACATCATGAAACGCAAAGGGGCATAATACACCCATCTTAGGTTTACAGGAAAACAAAAATACAGTAACAAACTGTGTAGGCCAAAAGGGCGGCTCAAAAAGGCTACAGGTCAAGACAATTAATGCCTTGGTCTTTTCCCATACAAGTAAAAGCACGCTAACCACTTGTTTACACGCTCGTTATCCAACAAAACTCAACTAGTCATAATAAAGTGTATTCACAACGCCCTTGTGTAAACACGTACATGGCCCAAAAGGATAAGGAACCGAACAATATGGCAAATAACATTTGCCAATTTCATTCATTGCCGCTCATGATTGCATATTGTCCCCCTCCATTTCCATGGTTGCAAACTAGATTCCCCTTTTTTCCTTTTCCTTTTCCTCTTTTTTTTTTTTTTGTGGGAATTTTCTCCAGCTCTCGTTCATTCTATGCCTTAACATCCCCAACCTCCAATCTTGCAAAGCAACAAGTGCCTTTCTCAAAAAAAAAAAAAAAAAAAATGCCCTGTACTTATTTACTCTATAGTCATAATATCCCAAAAATCAAGCAACTTTATTCAAAAGACAGCAGAATATATACCACAACTCGACAAGTGATACCCGTGAATTTATAAGTTTGTCGTCCCGCTGAAACCAACCAGAGAACATAAATAAAAATACTAACACTATCCTCTCTTCCTAATCAATTCTTAAAATGAAAGAAAAAAAAACTAAAAATAGTAGAAAAGATATAGTGCGGACCTCTATCATGTCATGCAAACGGATGATGTTTGGGTGATTGATTTTCTTGAGGATGAAAATCTCAGACTTGAGGCTCTCTTGAAGCTTCAAATTCAACCTGGCGGTGACGATCTCCTTAATAGCGACCTCAGTGCCGTGAACCCGGTGGTGCGCATGCCACACCGTCGAAAATATCCCGCCCCTATCTGCTTCCCCACCAGGTAATCCCCGACGGCGTAGCACTTCCCGCCGCCACTCCTCATTGACTGAGCCATTAAATTTCAGAATACACAACTACACCCTTATATAACCTTATTTTTCCAGCTCAAAACGAATATAAGAAAAATACAATCGTTCCGTTTTGGCTTTGGCTTCTTCCTCTTAGTCTCTTACTTCAAATCAAATGTTAACAAAATTGGTTTAATCTTTCTAGAGCTCCAATGATTGGAAGTTCAAATTAATTAATGGATGGATTACAGTAATGATGATCAGAGTGGGGATACTTTGCTGGAAGCTATTGTTACGCCGTGTATGGGTGTCCGATGTACAAACCCAACTTCTCTGTGCGGTTGCGAGGAGAGTGACGTCGGAATCGAAAATGCGATTATTATCGGGGAAATGAAAGCGCCTTTTGCCTTTTTATCCTTTTCAATTATACCTACTTTTGCTTTATATGGACGCTTTTTTATTTTTGTGCAGAATGGAGAGACGTTGTGGGAATTTATATTTGACTAATTAGGAAGTTGAATTTTCCCCCTTTCCGGACGATTGTATGAATTCATAGCCAACACTCGAGAAGTAATGAGTTTGGTTATATTTAGAAAACTTTGTTTAAACATAAAGTAACAATTTTGTTGAGAGCATCTTCAATGCACAAAATGTGTACGAGAAGAGAGATATAATCACATGACTTCAATTTTTCCTCACGTGTTTTTTTTCTTTCTTTATTTTCCATTTTGTCAACACAATATCTATGATAATGTCTATGTCAAAACATTGTTAAGGACATTATGCAGGAAAATGGAAAATAAAGAGAAGAAAAGCTATAACATAGAAGAGAAAAGTGTGGGTGAAATTTGAAGTTATATGTTTATTTCTATCTTCCCTGTGCATTTTGTGTATTGAGATGCTCTAAGAATAAATAAAAAATAAAAAAAATAAAAGAGAAGTGAGGGACAAAACAGTTTTTCTTTTTCCTTTTTTTTTTTTTTTTTTTTTGGGAAAACAAACAGTTATTTGATTTGAAAAATATTGTGCAAGATACTTTAGAAAGAATTAAAATTGTAATTAATCTTTAATTGCCATTTGCCAACAATTTGATTACTAAAATATTGATAGGTAATTTACAGCTACCGTCTCTAACCTTTCAGCTTTATTGAGATTACATATCTAACCTTTAGTTTTCCTTTTGGGGCTCCCCAATCTTTTAAAATCGTTACACCTAAGGTCACTCAAACGGAAACCGTTTATTCCTTCGTTAATTTTTGGGGTATTTTGGTAAAATACACACAAACAAGGCACCAATTTTTTTCATCAACGTCACCGCTCTTACAGCCTTATCACAGAAATTAAGAGTCAGTGGCTACAGACACATATATTACCTACATAAACAGATAGACACATACATTCATATCTCACACACATAGAACTTCTACACAGAAAAGCAACGAGTATTCTCTGCAATCTTTCATCTCTTCAGCATTTATATTTACATATACACACACAAGAAGCACAGCACAAGAAAGTATCATCTCCTCCTTCATTACACCAATATATACACACAGAGTATATACACATCTAAGAGCACAAAGACACCTCTGTTGCACTTCAACATACTGCACAATACACATTCAAAGGTCACATACATATTCTTCATATATACAGGCCTGTATTGACCCCAAGCCCAACAAGCTGGTGCCTGGGGCCCAAACCACTTTCATGTAAAACCCTTTTTTTTTTACCAAATGATGTTGCGCCCAATTCCAAAATCCAAAGGAACCGAACCCTGTTCCAAATAAACCAAAAAGCCAAGACCTAGCCCATTTTGTTAAGAAAATTAATGTTCATTCCTTTTGCTCCTAGCTCATTATGTTAAGAAAATTAATGTTCCTTCCTTTTGCTTCTGGGTTCCTGCGTTTTTAGTTCTTCAAAGTTTCAAAGTTACCAATTAATGGTTCTTATCTTGTTGAATATTAGTTTTTTGTTGATGCATTATTGTTGCCTTACCGACAAATTGTTATTTCTTAATGCATGGGGTCCACCGTTCTTTATGTTGAATAATAAATAGTTCCAAGTTTGGAGTCGACCACTACTTACATGGGGCCACTTTTTATTTCTTAATGCGTGGGGTCTACGGTTCTTTCTGTTGAATAATAAATAGTTTCGAGTTTAGAGCCCGACCACCAATTACAAAGGTCACGTCATCTAACACAGATGACGTCACCCCACGTAATTAGTGGTCTTGGAGCCCGATTTAGTTCTATAAAAAATCTACATTCTTGTCCGCTTACCGGCTCTACTAGTAGAGGATCAGGAAGTCGATAATACTGGGGCCATTTTTTCTGTTTTGTACTTCGCTGGCCCTGATAAAGACAGATCCGGCCATGCATGTATATACACTGAAACTCAAACTCTCACATCTTCACAACCAACGGCTCTAGCACCGCCACCTCCTCCTCCAATCCATAACCAGTTCGACCAAGTAAATAACAGAAACAAAAGAAGAAGAAGACAGATTAGGGGAAGAGGAGAACGCGGCTTCGCGCACCACCAGTCACGGTTGCCGGCCCTTCCTGTCCCCAAATACACTCCCAACCCTACTAACTAAACCCGAAATCAAAAGAAAGACTCAAGCCCGTAGCTGTGCAAACCCACCTTTGTCGAATTTCTGTCGGAAAACGTAAGTCACTACTGAGTTCTTCTCGATTTTTCTCCAACAATGGCGCCCTCTCTACCACTCGAATCTACTCCGTATTTGCCAATACACGTAGCTCACGGTTATATCTTCTTCTTCAGGTGAAAGATTGGTCAGAAAACTACCGTGAATTGGCCGAAAAATCCCCGGTTCTTCCCCAACCTCTCGGCCCGCTTTACAGCCATCACACTCTCTCTCTCTCTCTCTCTCTCTCTCTCTCTCTCGAATTGGGATGATGGAGGTTTGGTTTTGCAATTTCACTTTACCAGGAGCTCTCAAAGTCTCACTGTGTATTAGTTGGAGCATCACATTGATAGTGCTAAAGTAAATTGTTAGTAGAGTTGTTAGTTAATAACTAAAAAAAAAATCAAAATTTATGGTGTTAAAGTTGTTACTAAAATCATTTAATTTAACAAGTTATTAATTTTATTGTTAAAATTAACAACAAACTTAAAGCTTTATGTGGTATTATTTCTATTTTTTATTTTAATTAAATTGGGATTAGTCAACTATTTGACTATTGAATTGATTATTAAATTTAACACTCTTATTTAGAATCACTAATGTGGTACAAATTAATAGTTAACTGTAGCTTGCTTAGGTGTCCTTTCACCATCAATAAAAACTATACTTTTTGATTATGTAGATAGTTAATTTTAACATTACCAACGTGGATGCTCTTAGCCTCATAACTCCTGATTTCCATGGTGTCAGCCCTGAAGTTCCATGCTAGTTCAATTTTAGCCCTCTAATTTCTTGATATCCTTGTTTCAGCCCTAGGTATTTCAGATTTCTTCCGATTGTCTAAATACTTTCCAATATCAACAATTTAATACCAATCTTCCTAATCTTCAATGATTTAAACCTTAAAGTAACAAGCTATCAGGTGGTAAATTTCCCAGAGATGTACCTCAGGTCGTGCATTTCGTGTTTGTGACAACAACCCCATAATGAAATTCAATTGATTTTTCATTTTTGCAAATTTTTCTTGAAAATGATTAGTTGGAAAGATGTACGAGATCATACGGGATTTGAGGTCAAAGCCTTTGGCGAGCATCATTGTGTAATCCAGTTGGTTCTCTTTCCAAAATATCCTTCAATCTGCGTTCTTTTTGCTCTTGCAGCTTTTGATTTCAGTGGTATTATGAGGAATTTCTAAATTAATTCGTGCAAACGACACCAAATGATCCGTTAGTGAAGATCGGATATGGAAAAGTGATAAAATGAGAATATTTCTAGAGACAGAAAATAAATGTAAATAGGATATCATATATTAAGTGATTAAAAAATTGCTTCCGTTATTGGTTGTGACTTGTGATCCCTTTTTATGGAGGTGCTCCCTAATATTTAATTGTACAAGCGATGAAGTCTCCAAGAATCTTTTAAAACGATTCACCCTATTTTTACGAAGGTCGCGTCAAGCGACTATAACATCATTCAGCAATTTGCAAATTTGGCACCATTGCCTTTATGCAAAAATATTCTAAAATCAACAATTTATTTACTTAGTGATATGGCATAATTAAAAAATATAGCACTACTACTGTTCTTCAATTTAAATAAATCAGACGTGTGCTCTTCCGATCAGAAAAAAAAATTACGTAGTTGGCCCCATTGGTTGTATTCCGTTATAATTTTATTCACAAAATAAAATTGCGTAGTTTCGAGTTCCATCGATCAGGCTCTCCCTTTAAAAGCAATGCAATTTTAACATGAAGATCTTCCTTAATTAAGCAATGCAAATTTTTAACATGAAAAATCTGGTATATGTAAATGTTTTCCACAATTTACCTTCACTGTTGAATTTTTATTTTTTAATATATTTATTATAATACTTAATAATTATAATAAAAGGATTATGGCCCATTGATCAAAGATTTAAGAAGCAACGAACCAATGAAGCAATAAAGTAGGGTTTTAGTAATTGTTAGGTGTCATGTAAAGATATTAAATTTAGTTATTGGTATCTAACACGTTGGTGATGTTAAACTAACTCTTATAATTTAACTTTAAGTTTAAAGTGGGACATGACTAAATTAATTCAACCTATAAACAATATAAAAAATAAAAAAAATAAATAAGATTGGTCACGTGAGTTGTTAAAATTATTGTTAACTTTAGTAAAAAAGTTAACAAGTTGTTAAAAAAATTCTTTTAACAACTTCATTAACACCATCAATGTAACTACATTTTGAGTTGTTATTTGATTAATAACTTTACTAACACTCTAATTTAACACTATAAATATGAATGCTCTACACCATATGGATTTTAAAAGTTAAATTTATGGGAGAATGTATACTGAAAATGTAAATAAAAATTATTGAGAAGTGTGGTGTGCGGTTGATATTGATTTTAAATTTATTGATTTTGGTAAAGTTACTCATAACAAGGTCTTGATTTTAAGTAACGTAATCTAGTGGTGAAAAATAAAAAATACTGTCATGTCTAATTGCGTAAAAAATTATGTAAGTGAAAGGCCTATACATTCTCCCCCCGCCACGGCGCCACCAGAACGAATACAAAAATGCTATCTTGAAATGGTCCCGACTCCAGATTACGATCCGTCGGATTCTTACCCTCTATCCAATGGTTTCTACGTTCACTATTTTCCATCCCAAATATATGGGTTATTGGCGCAAAGGGTCCCTACCTTTGAGTTGTTTTGTGGTAATCGTCCCTATCTTTCATTTATTGGTAATTTCATCCCCACCTTTGCATTTCTTGGCGGAATTCATCCATGCCGTCATTTGCTGTTAATCTTTCCATTTTCAACCTTTTTTTTTGTAATATTATATCTATACATACACACTTATACTTTATAAAGACTAAATTAATGCATTAGTTATTATTTTTTGTATTTAAAAAAAATTAATGCACTCAAATCTAAATACGCCACTAAAATGTTAGAGAAAATTAAATAAGATAAGTGCGTTTTATTTTATTATGTTGTTTTACATGGTTCAAAATTGATTACTAAATAGACGTATAGTTAAAAAAATATAACAAGCAAAATAATTAACAACGTTGCCGCCTAAATAAAATAAAATATAATTTGATTCCTTGATAATTTTCTTGAATATCATACACACACATATATTCTCTTCACTTCTTCCGATAGTTCTGACACTGTTGAAGAGTATATATATATTTCTCTATGTGTGTGTGTAATATTCAAGAAAATTATTAGAGAATCAAATTAAATTTTATTTTATATAGGCGGCAACGTTGTTAATTATTTTGCTTGTTATACTTTTTTAACTATACGTCTATTTAGTAATCAGTTCTGAACCCTATAAAACAACATAATAATAAAATAAAACGCACTTATCTTATTTAATCTTATCTAACATTTTATTGACGTATTTAGATTTGAGTGTATTAATTTTTTTAAAATACAAAAAATAATAATTAATGCATTAATTTAGACTTTATAAAATATAAGTGTGTATATATAGATATAATATTACAAAAATAAAGGTTGAAAAATGGAAAGATTAACGGCAAATGACGGTAGGGACGATTTCCTCCAAGAAATGAAAAAGAGGGGATGAAATTACCAAGAAATGAAAGATAAGGACGATTTCCACAAAACAACTCAATGGTCGGGACCTTTTTGGGCCAATAACCCCAAATATATTGTTACACAGTTAAAACCCAATCAATCAAAGAGTGCCCGGTTCCCGCACTTGCAAAATCTGCCTTCTTCCCTGAATTTCATGCTGGTTTAATTTTCCGGGCCTAGGTTTTCTGCAATTACTCGATTAAAAATCTGATTGGTCCAATTTAAAGGGTGAAAAGAGCTGTGTTATAGATGGATTGGAGCAGCGTCACTGCCGACGATCTGGTCGATGCACTTCGGGAAGTGGACTGGTCATCGCCGCCACGGCCTCTCTCCGAATTCTTCTCCCAGATTCACTGTCCCCCGTTCTGTCGCTAAGTGGGAGAGTCGCCTCAAGTGCAATGTTTACTAGTACGGATCCTGCGTATTGTGTATTTATTGTGTTTATGCTTACGCAACCTTGCTTTGGTTGTCTGGTGATTACAGATTTTACTCCTCCGTTATGATTTAAGGGCTTCTGTTTCCAGTATAGATTGATTTATTAATAGCTCGATAGGTAGATAACGTGCTGAGTGTTGGGGTTAAAATTGAGCTGGAGTTGAAAGATAGTGTTACGTGGCACAAAATATATGGTTAAAATGCATTCAGTTTTCTAATTAACATAGTTGAAGATAGCGATGGGTGACAAAATATGTTATTTAATCAATTCATCTTATAAATTTTCCCATTATAAACAAACATTAAGAGGAGAGAAGGACCAGGTATAAGAAGTGAAGCTGTCTCTGATTCTAGTATTTGCTTTCAATGTAAAATATGTTGAAGCATATTAAGTTTGAGTTTTCCTGGTGGTATTTTATGTACGCACTTTCATTTTTCCAGCATGCATGGTAGGTGAAAGATCCCGGGTTATTTACATTTCTAATTTGTCTTTTTCATTCTCTTTGCAGCTATCGGACTAATTATTTCATAATGATTGTTTTCATCCTTGGTAAGAGAGATAAGTATGATGGTCATTGCATGTTTCATGTACAGTTATTGCACTCAAATGTCTGTTGTTCGTGCAAACTAATTAGGTAATTGATGTGTGTTATGAATTCTAGGGATGGGATTTCTTAGGAGGCCGGTTGCTATTGTTGCAGCATTCATGACCGCCTTAAGCATTGCTTTTCTGAACGATAGGTATGCTTCTCCACCGTGCTAGTGGCTGTTGCTTTTTTAATCAATTTGTTGGTATATTTAAGAACCCCATGAATTTTTCCAAGTGTTGCAATTTAGCAGTTTTTTTTTTTTTTTTTTTTGTCTATAGATGGGTAAATTGTTTTAATTGGACTTTTTATGCCATGTTAGATACTTATTGCAGTTTGGGATTTATAATCACACTTAGGTGGCAAATGTGTTGGTGTATACAGATTATTATATTTCTTGTATAATTTAGTCTAACTTATCACAAGTTTTTTGGTCATTCAGAATTTAACGGCAAAATTGGGTTGTTATCTGCCACCGCCACCCCCGGCTATTACCCCGTTGACAAAATTTCCATATGCATGTTATTTCCTTTGGCTAGTCTTCCATTTATCACGTTCTCTCTATTGCTTAGTCTATCACCTTCTTTGGGTATCTACAAGACCACGACCAATGCCTTAATAGCGTCCTGCTCTTTGCTAAATGACTTCCAATGTACTCAACTTGGTTTCATTTCTCATTTAAAATTATGTCTACGAATTACTATTCTTCCCCATTGTCAACTCTATTCTATTTGAGTCAATATGATTTGATGTTCCATTGCTTGGATTGACAACAAGCAAAGGTAAGTAGTCTTGCTCTTGCTTACAGAAAGTAGATATGGGTATTTGCCTAGGAGTTCGATTGTCTTTTAAACAAACCCCCCCCCCCCCCCAAGGGGATAACAAATAACTAAAATTTAGGCAGAGGCATATCAGTTGTGGATACAGCTTACAAAATTTACCTTTTTTTTTTAAATGAAATTATATGATAATAATGCTAGAACATTCTATAGGAGTAAATTTAAAGAAAATTAAGCCCCAGTTGGCAATATACGACTTTGTTTTTTTGGAAATAGAGTGGATGATAATGGATGGGAGAAAGTTGTACAATACATATGGGTCTCATGAAATTTGTAGATGTAATTGGATAGACCAATGTATATTTTGAATTTGAACTAGAACGCTAACAAGAGAAATTTTAATTGAAATACCATACTTGGATTTCATTTTAAGACTAGAAATGTGATACAAATTAGAGATCATCTTAAATTCATTTTAAGACCAGAAATGTGATACAAATTAGAGATCATCTTAAATTGGGCTGCTAGATTTTCTCAAAAAAAAAAAAAAAAATGAAAAGGGAAAAAAAAGGATATAAAGGTTCCTGTTCTTATTAAAAGGACCCAAACGAGGTCTCCTATGCTTATTTTTGTGCCCCACTCGATGATTGTTGACTCAACATTATCTCATGCTTGAGTTCGGTTTTTTAGAGTAGAAAACAGTCCATGTAGTTGAGTAATTCGCGATCATAAATTATTCTGCCACCTATCATTTGGAAATAAGATTTACCACTTCTCCCAGAATGGGGACTCCAATTGATGTGAAGCCTGAATATATATCTCTTGGTGTGCTTATTCCTATAACCCTAACAACATGAAAAGATCTGAATTAGTTCCACACACATTCAGATTCCCCATCCCTGTCCATTGTTGAATAGCCTCTCCATTGCCTTAGACTTCCCCAGCCCATGGCAAAATAACCGGCAATAATATGCTTCC
Source organism: Nyctanthes arbor-tristis (assembly GCA_963692815.1). Classification (NCBI taxonomy): domain Eukaryota; kingdom Viridiplantae; phylum Streptophyta; class Magnoliopsida; order Lamiales; family Oleaceae; genus Nyctanthes; species Nyctanthes arbor-tristis. The sequence continues at coordinate 27,018 of CAVNYN010221070.1, forward strand.
TCTGGCATTTCACATTTTATTCTGTTGGCTTCTACCTCCTTTATTTCTCGCTGCTGTTCTAATTGCAATGTTGATTTGCCATCCTCTTCTTTTGAAGTATTTAAGTTGTCTTCGTTCTTTGTAGATATTTGTTTAGCTTTTGGATGGAAAGTGATTTTTGTTTGAAATGTGTGGTGAAAAGTATAGAGAGGTTATAGGGAAGTGTGAAAAATTATTGTTTGTAGAGAATGTGTGGTTGGTATGAGTTTGATTTGTTGATAAGTTTGTAGTGGAAAAAATAAATTCTAGAGAACAAGCCCTTACTAATCTGACAATGTCCTATTGTACTTGAATCAAGTCCTTTTGTATTCAGCAATGCCACATTTGTGGTCTTATGCTTCTGAACTAATCTATTGTGCTTTCAGCTTTACATATTGCTAACCACACTCCTACAGCTTTGCAGGTACTTTCAGTGAAAAGGTGACAAGAAGTGTTAGGCAGTTTTCTCCACATTTAGCGGCCAAAATGAGACCTCCACTTACGTAAGTAATGTTGATCTCTGCAATGATGAAACACTAGGGTGCTGCTTCTTACTTGAATATCTTGTTTCTTTTAGGCCTGTTATTCGTGGGCGCCGATCTGCCAAAAGAGCAATTTATATATGTGGACAGCCTCGATGGGTATTCATTTTGGTATTTTCTGCAGGTATGGTGCATCAATTTTCATTGCTGGTGACCTCTTGGTTTTGGCCTGACTGATTGTAATTTCAACTTTCAAGTGTAATGGACTTTGATTCTTTTGGGTTGTTCTCTTTGCAGTGAGTTTCATCCTATGGTTTGCTTCTTGTGCCATTCTCACCGTCTTGTGGGCATTTGCTATTAGCCTTCTCGGTAATCCAATGATAATTGTAGTGAAGTTCTTCTCCTTTCTTTGTACAATCTCTAACTTCCATTTCCTTTCTTTCTCTCTCTCACGCACAGCCACTATTGCACATGCAAGCTTTAGGGTGCCAAATCTGAAAGCTCGTCTGAACACATTCCGTGAGGAATTCCGTGCAGTTTGGCGAAATTATAGTGAGCTGTAGCTTTTGGAAAGGAGATTGTATATCAGGTACTTTGCCTTCATCAGCCCTTTTATTTACGTTAACCTGATGCCTGTGCTCTCTCTCATAATGTTGTGTTGCATATTGCAGTTTGAGTTGCATTTATCTGTTTTAAGTCTCCTGAATTTTATATTATAATAAATAACAAGGTTGAATTGGTTAAGTTCTAGTTGATTTTTTTGATTGACTTACAGTTTGAGAAACACCCTGATCCTGATGGGGTTACTTGCTTTGTTCTTATCACTGGGATGGATGCTTCCTCTTTGGTTATTCATTTTCATTGAAACTCTCCATGTGTTATATCTAATTTCTCTCGTCGTATATACGAATTGGGATGTTTTTTACAAGTGTCTAGGATTTTTTTTCATCTATCTAAGATGGTGGATGGCACTGGCTTTAGCCTTTAGATCATTGCTTTCCATTTGGAGTTGGATAGGTATTGATATATGTGATTCTTTGAGGACTACTTGGACACAATATCTTCATAATTCCTTGAAGGTGGAATTAATATACTGCAGGCTGCAGCATTGTTTTCCTGGAAACCCTTCTTTTTGCACTCTATTTCATTTACTGAACTTCTCTAGTAGCACTTGACATCAAATTATCAATCCCGTATTTGAGCATCTGTTAATATGCACCTAATATTTTCTACCAACCACCCATTTTCCCATCACCCTCCTTCACTAGCAGCTGAATAAATTGCCGTATCTGTCTATTTCCTGTGTTTTCATAGTTAGAAATACGGAGCTACGTTGCTGCTTATCTTCTGTTATATAGGCTTCCATCAGAAAATGCATTTATCGCTTATGATTATGTATTGGAACTTGAGAGCTTCAAGAAAAGAGTAAATCCCAATGTTCATTTTTACGATATTGATCTTTGCTGCTGTATTTAGGGGCCCTTGTTTTGAATAATGTATCACTGTCATCTTGAAGTGTACACTATATCGATGGACTATGTGTGTGGTCTCTTCGGCTCAGATGCTCGCATTGTCCAGTGAGCTGCTAATGTTTGCAGATCAGAAGGTTTCTTATTCTTGTCTTGGGACAGTGATGTGTTGCCGATTTAAAGCTGATTGAGCACATCTTTTGCCATTTACAAATGCAGGCGTCAAAAAACATTTTTTACGACTCTCTTCTTTTTTACGACACTCATCTTACTGCCCATTGAACTCCTATTATAAAATAGAAATTCAAATACACTGTTTTAGTCGAAATTCTAATTGGTTCGCATGATTATGAAGGTATATAGAGTTTGCTCGGTCTAACTTATTTGACTGGTGATTGTTTGAGAGAATCTCAGTTAGTTCGTCCCGAGTGCCATAAATATGGCACTATATGGTAGGCACGCCACACGGAAAGTCACAATCATTTGGCATGTCTTGATACATTGCACATAGTCATATAACACTATATAAGTTATATGTATGACACTAGATAAGGAATGACAACGGGGCGGGAATGCCTTCTCCAGCCCCGTTAATGAAATCCCCGCCCTGTACCCGATTTAATCAGCTACAGGGCGGGTATGAAAAAATTACCCGTTATCTGCCTTGTTAAGGAAAAAATCCTTAAAAAAAAAAGAACGGCTCGTCGCGGAGGCTTTGGGATTGGGTGGATTAGTGGAGACTTGAAGTTGAAGGGTTTGAGTTGGACAAATATGAGAGGAGGGGAGTTGATTTAGGGATAGAGTTTAGTTTGTCTTTGAATTAATTTTTTTTTTATTTTAAGGAAACTCAAATTTTAAATGAATTAATTATTAAGGTTAGTTAAAAATTCAACAAAAAAGGTACTAGTCGCGATGGTTAAGATTTATTGTTTTTATCTTGGGAATCTGAGATCAAGCCTTCACCAACTCACTACTTAGGTTTAAATTTTTTTCTCAAAAAAAAATAAAAAATTAAATTGGGTATCTGGTCGGAGCTGGTTAGGGAGGCCAGTACCCGACCTCTACCCGATAAGACTTCAGGACGAAATCCTTCAACCCGTTCTTATCTTAATACTTAACGGAGCGGGTAATATCCCCTTCGATTCTTGCGGGTATCGGGTAATATCCATCATGTTACCATTCCTAGCACAAGATCATTTTTAATCAGGTAGTAGAGAAATGCTAGAGAAATATGAAAAATATATATTATTTTTAATTGAAATTTCGATTGTAAATGAAGGTTGACTTTTTTTTTTACCAGCTTTTAGGTAAATTTTAGGGTAAGTGAAGCGAGACTAGTTCTTCCTTGGAAAGGGTGTCATCTCCAATGCAAGGATTGAGAGATGATGTCGAGCATAGAGATAAAGCTAAGATAATTATTTGACTTGAAATCAAAAGAAGTGTAGGAAAAATTGGGCAAAAGTAAAAAGACGAGAGAGAAAGAAATTAAAAAATAATGATAAAAATAGTAGTGGAAGAAGTAGGTAATTTTCTAAGGAACCCAGGGCCCTGGGTTCCGTAATCCAAGGGCCAATGAGGTGTTTGCACTCGGTTCCTTAGAAGCACTCAAAGAAGTAGTAGATACGAGGAGGGGAATGTGGAAAGGGGGCAAGGAATGATGAGTCTTGTTCCTAAAGCATTGCGGAGATACCCGGCCTATGCGGCATATCCTCCACTCCATTTTGATCGCATAGTATGGAGTTACATGTGGGTTTTCTTTTTGTACAAAAACCCATGTGTGGGTGTCTCTATATTATAGAGACGCCCCGGGGTTCTTGATTATTTTTTGAGGAATGATGATGTAAAAATAAGGAAAAAGAATGGTAAGGTTCTTGATCATTTTTCAAGCAATTATGATGTAAAAATAATGAAAAAGTGTGGTAAAGACGGGAAAGTCATTGGAAAAAGTAGTCTTTTAAATAAAATAAGGAGACGGATGGATCAACAAAAAATTCTTGTGTCTTTCTCTACCTTTGCATGGACAATATCTAAAATGAGTCACGCTAGCATCTTCATGGCACCGTTTGAAAAATGTAGCAAAATGAGAATGAAAATTGTGAAAGTAGTCGAACATGTATCTATTAATTATTTATTTAGAACTTTAGATGATGGTTATAAAGAGGGATAAATATAAAAACAATAAAAAATAAATGATGAACAATGTCTAGCCGACGACGAAATGTTAGATATTATCTTTGTTTTCTCTTGCTTTTTAAGATTTTTTTGATGACGTCACTATAAAATTTTTATAATTCACAGACCATTAGTGATGCTTTAAGGGAAATTTTTGCAAAATATATATTTTACAAGATTCTAGGTATTCGTGAAGGAGTGTGCTAAAAATATAATAAATAATGTAAAATGACCTAATATAACTACTTAATTTTCAGATCAATTGACTTTTAACACTCATCTCACAGGGTTAACATAAAATTGCGGTGATATTTCTCTACCCGTTTGTTAGTGGAAATGGCTTCCCTCTTCCGTGAATATTTTATCTAAAAGTCAAGAGACTGTGTGACACTGCGGATGAAAGTTCCTTGTGGCTTCGACGAAATCAATGTAATTATCTTCTCATTTCTTTTCTATTTCCGACAACCCACTTGCATGCAATTCATCTCAAGTCTTCCTCCCCAAAAACGAAGTCAATTCCGGGTACATAAAAAAATAATAATAATTAATAAAATAAAATAAAATAAAAAAATAAAACCTCCCCGTCATTATAAAGACATATCCTGTCCTCTTCTTGACAACCGCAGGCATCATTACAGAGAAAAAAAACCAAGAAAAAGAATCAAGAAAATGGCTCCTCTACCAAGGAACACCATCGAGCATTTCACTCATCCTGGCCACCAATTAACAGCAACCGGAAGCCAGGATGATCGGCAGTATCTATGTAACGGATGCAAAACTCTGGGGACCGGAAAAAGATTCCGGTGCCATCAATGTGATTTCGACTTACACGATTACTGTGGAACTTGTCCTACATCCCTCTCCTCCACCATGCACCAGCACGCTCTCACCCTGGTAATGCGAAAGGCAAAAAGTGCCCGACAGATTGATCGGGTCTGTGACGTCTGTTCCGACCGTGTCGAGGGCCTTTTCTACCGATGCAAGGAATGTGATTTTGATGTGCATCCGCTTTGCACTCAGTTTCCAAACAAAGTTCAGCATGCCCTCCACAAAATCCACCCCTTGACCCTCGAATCTAACTCGTTGCCAGGATTCTGCGCCGTCTGCAAAGATCTATGCAAGGGATGGCGATACAGGTATAAGACTTGAGGCTCTATCTTAAAAAAAAAGTCAATCTTGTTAAGAGAAAGATGACCTAAACGATTATTGACTTCATACTATTTTTTTTTTGGCTTCGTACTTATTCAATGTTGTATTCTCCCTTTACAACAGGTGCGGAGGCTGTAGCATTGACATACATCTCGAGTGCATATTAGTTCCTATCGTTCAATTGCCACCGACGCCCCAACAGAATGCTCAAACTACTCAGCGTGGAATTCCCATGTTTGATCAAGGAATTCCATTCCAGCCTTCGCCGCAATTCAGTGCTTATTATTACCCACCCTTTGGATTCCCTCATGGCTCTCCAGGATTTAACAATATGTACAATGGCCGCCCGATGCATCCAAATTACAGTTTTGCGGCGAATAATGAAGTAGGGGGTGCGAATAATCAAGGCGGGGGCGGAGGACGTCTGGGCAAGATGGTGTTTGCTCTTGTGGGACAACTTGGAGTTGGGGTGTTATCTAGTGTGCTCTTCCGATCTGATTTATCCTCTGTTTTTGCTTAAGTTTTGGTTTGGATATTTTTCCTGCGGTCTGAAAAATGTGGATTCCAGAGATGGCTTCCAAGAAGAGGAAGCATTTGCCTGGTTTTGATTTGAGCTCTCTTTGAATTTGATCTAATGTTGATATATCTGACAGTTCTTGCTAAGCAAGTTCCCTTTTATGGCCATTTCATCTTTAAATTAATTGTTACTATGTATCAGTATGAAGCGATTGAAATAACTAGTTAGAATTTCGCACACATCGTAAATTGTCAAATAATCATGAAATTCTAGGTTTAGCAAAGATTTGTAGTTCTCTTATATTGTATTGTATGTCGTTACCTACTATTCTCTGTTAGGTGATGGTGGGACAAGTTAAAAAAAAAAAAAAAATGTAAACAAGAAGCTTGTTAAGAAATTAAGAAGTGATTCATGGTATAGACATAAGCACTATTTCTTCGGGTCAACCATCTGAAGTTACATTGTTTTATAGCAACTTGACAATTCATCTGCCATTCTTCTTTTTTCTTTAGTGACAAAAATAGAAAAAGAGAAGAACTAGTCAATTGGAAAGCAGCAGTTGAAATTTGAGTTCGAGAAAGATGAGATCAAAACTTTACGCGTATGTATTGACTTTGAGTGATTACTTAAAATACGGTGAAAATTGATTGCAATATTTGAAGAGAAGAAGAGTTATTCAATTAAAGAAGATATAGTGGCAAAAAATTATACAATTTGACAACAATGCAGTCTTTTGTGTGTACAAAAAAAAAAAAAACAAAAAAAAAACTTAAAATCGCTTATTAAAGAGACAATAAATCAAGTTGAGATATAGTTGTTTAATGTAACTAGCAATTGATGCAATAAAAGAAATTTGTTATATGTATAGCAAAATATTTTATACCTCAAATGAAGGCAACAAAGAATTCAGTAGCATCTGTCATTATATCATTTTTATCCACTAGGCTCCCTTCAAGTTGATTTTTAACATTTGACTGTTGGGTTAATGTTAAGTCGTTCTTAAGAGTTTCTGGGTATAGTGAGGTCTTCAATCAATTAAACTTTTTTTTTTTTAAAATCAAAGACTCTCAATCTTTTGACTAGATCTATATAAAACGACTCCAAATGTATAGAGAAGAGATTCTAAATAGTAAATATAGTGTCATTAAAAATGTGATAACATTGTCATTAAAAATAGCATCCTATCAAATTAAGTTTTACACTAGAGATCTTGCTTTAACTATAGCCATAAGAATTTTTTTTTCCGTTACATTATTTTCTTTAACCTACTAGTCTATCATATTTAGATATATTTTATCATTATTAACGGACCATGTATATCAAAAGATAATTATGAAAATGCGATTAAAAAAATAGAGGTGTAATCCTAGTAACAAACATAGCTAAGGACCTGTATTGAAATTAAATTTAGCACACTCGAGAAAATATGGGGGGTGCAAAGATAATAATTAGCCTAAAAACACTTCTTTTGAGATATTATTATTATTATTATTATTATTAGGCAAAAAACTACTTTAACATGCAAAAGTAATTTTCCACGGTCCCCAGAACTAGCTACAAGATTCCTTTGCCCTTTCCGCAACTTCCAACACGCGAACTTATATTACACGAACTTATATTACAGCATTCATTATTTCATTTAATGAAAATTTTCTATGATCAAAGAAGCTTTTCTTTTCTAAATACGAGGCAAGGTATATAGTGTTTTAATTTTTTTATCATTCTTTTTTAATTACCTTTAATTTTTCACCTTCTTCTCCATTTATACCTAATTCCTCCTCAAAATTTCTCTCTCTCGAAGAAAAAAATTTGTGTAGAATCGAGCATAATCTAGAGATGAAAGTTTGGGGGTTAAAACTGAGTGGGTTCCTTATGGAGCCTAAGAGCCAATAAGGTATTTACACTTAATGCTGAATTCCTTATGGAGCCCAGGAGCTAATGAGGCTCCTGGGCTCCATAAGGAACCCAGGGCTGAGTCCCTTAGAAAATTAAAGTTGAAACTTGGGGGTTCGGGGGCAATGCCCTCGGGTTTTCTTTATTTTACTATAAACTGTTGAGAATGAAATTTTTTGAGATCGGAAGAGCGTCGTAAACTAAATATTCATAATTAATGTTACGAGATAAAATTAATCAATCTCAAAATTGATTGTAGACTATAAATGAAATCCAAATTACATAATTTTAATACTAAAAAGCAAGATTCCTGTTCCCGTTTTATTTTAAAAAATTATTAGGTCAAACTCAAAATTGATTCTCTCATCAAGAGGAGCCAAATCCTTGGGGAAGTCTCTAACATAATATATAAACCTACTTATCTTAAAATAAAAAATTATTAGGTCAAACTCAAAATTGATTCTCTCATCAAAAGGAGCCAAATCCTTGGGGAAGTCTCTAACATAATATATAAACCTACTTATCTTAAAATAAAAAATTATTAGGTCAAACTCAAAATTGTTTCTCTCATCAAGAGGAGCCAAATCCTTGGGGAAGTCTAACATAATATATAAGCCTACTTATCTTAAATCCATGTCAAAGTTTAACTGCTTAAGCCATTTAAACCTAGGAAATCAAAGAAAGTGAAAGTTGAGAAGAGCGAACTTGGTGGAATCTATATGTTGTGATTAGAGATGGTAATTTGACCCGACCTACCCAGATACCCGCGATGCCCCGAACCGAACGGGACAGAAAAATACCACCACGCTGGTTTGCGGGGCCGATCGGGGCGCAATCCGCGGCCCCGCGACGGGTCGCGGTCGTCCCGATCCGTTTAAATGTTCAAAAAAAAAAAGGAAGAAACACTTGCAAAACCTCAAATTTTATTTTTAAAAAATTCTTTGAGGGTGGTTGGTAACTTTATGTAGTATGGGAACCCCAAAAATCATCACCAAATCCTTAAAAAAAATCCTAAATTGCCCCGAACCCCGACTCAAACCACCCGACCCGCAACAATCGGGGCGGCAGGGCGGGGCGGCAGATAATATAAATAGGGCGGGGCCGATCCGCCCCGTTGCCACCAATAGTTGTGATTGATCTCCTAGCTTCCACAAAGTCCGCCACCAGGAAATAGTCACAATAATGAAGAAAAATCAGATCGCATGAATTAGGAATTAGGGATTAAGCATTTAGAGTTCGTCAGCCTCAGCCAAGTCCAATTCTCAAATGTGATTTTTTTTAATTCTATAAATTGAATTCATTTTGCAATAAGTGGGAAGAAAATTGGTTAAGAAAAGCTACCTAACTAGAAAACAAATTGGAATTGGGCTCCCCCTATCATTGTTCCCCCTATCCTTGTTCTTCCTTATATTGATGTAGGAGAACAAGGTTGAGATGGAAGTTTGCAAATGGGATCATGTTTAAAGCAATTCTAATGTTGGAGGGAAAAATGTCAAGTGGAAAAAAGCTAAAAGGAAAAAGTTATTCTCATATAAATGGAGGAAATTTGAGGGAAAATCGAGAGATTATAGTTTTATAGGATTTTTTTTTTTTAAACTACAAATTATTTTGCCATTACTTTTTTTTCATCATACTATTGATATTCAATTATTACATGAAGGCTTTACCTTTTTGTTCTTCCAAAATAGCGACCCCCACCCTAAAAAAAAAAAAATTCCAATTTTTCGTACACATGTGTTTGACAACTCATGAGATTATAATCTAGATTATAATTTACCGTACGATATTATTTCATTGGTTTCACTTTTTCAAAAAGTCAAAAAGTAAAAGTCAAGCCACAGTATTTGACTTTTTACAAAAAAACTACAAAGTGTTTGGCAACTACATGGGATTATAATCTAGATTATAATCTGCGACGTGTCATCATTTTATTGATTGCTTTTGTAAAAAGTAAACAATTGCGGTTTGACTTTTACTTTTTGACTTTTTGAAAAAGTGAAACCAATGAAATGATACCGTGTGGCAGATTATAATCCAGATTATAATCAGCGGCAGTTGCCAATCACTTTACTAATAAAATGATGCTACGTAGCAAATTATAATCTAAGAAAATAATCCATGAGTTGCCAAACGCTATGTAAATGTGCTCTTATGCAAAAGATCTGGTTATGTGCACCATATCTTGACTTTGATGGATACCCAATTCGGACGTGACGAAAGATCTCTAATCTATCGATTTTGGGACAATTCAGATTGAAATTTTTTTTATCTAGGGGGATTGCGAGACAGGTTTTTTGAGAAAAAAAGGAAAAATTGAAAAAAGAAAGGAAAATAATAGGAAAAAAAAAAAGATGGATCAATAATCTTTACATTTTGAAAATTCACTTCGTTTACATTTAGATTTAGTAAGTTGAGTTGGGGATTTACAATTTTTGAACTAGCTCGAAGAAGTCTAGTCCGTCTATAATCGATTGAGTTCCTATGTCACTTATGGTCTAATTTATCCAAAAGCCGTATACTAATAATAAATTCTAATGTCACTATTTATGACACATGATTCCTAGTTAAACCTACATTTTTTTTGAGGGAGAATTTAAACCTACATTTTATTTATTTAGCAATAATAGCAAACAAACGTCTAATAAATACTACATGGAACAATTCCATGCTATTACAAGATTGAACTTTGCGACCTAAAGCTACAGAGCGAAGAGGGAACGAGATTCCTATTCGAGTAACGACAATCTAGTCGTTCCGACAGAGATAAAAAACTTGACTGAAAAAAGAAGTTAATTCCTTTTATTTGAACAGTTTAAAACGGTAATCGATGTTCATTCTACTAATTAAAGCAAATTGATTGAATACTACTTCATATAATAGTAAGCTTAACACATCAGCAATTTTTTTATTATTTCTCTTTAGCGCAACGTTTCGTTTTGGCTGCATGGATTTGGATTATTCATTTATTTCAATTGCAATCCCTATCACACCCCATCTAAATCGGCTTTAAGCTACATATCATCTTTCCTAAAAAGAAAATCAAATCCATAATAGGTAAGAGTGATATACATGAATTGTTGCTGTGTACTGACTTGGTGGGTTCAAGAAATGGGGGACAATAGAGGAATCTAGGGATTTGGAGAGGGCCCTTTTTGATATTTTAGGAAAAGGGCCGTTTTGATTTGGACGAGGAGGAGGAGGAGCTACTGAGTCACCGAGAGATGAAAGATTTGTTAGGGAGTCCTGGGACTGTGAGTGGGTTATTATTGAGGATTTCGCAGTGTATATTTGCTGCTGGATCCATTGGCGTTATGGTTTCTGCTAGTGGGTTTTCTAACTTCACTGCTTACTGGTACATATTTTCTTTTTCTTTCTGCCAATTCTTATTGTTAATTGATATTTTTACTGGTGGTTTTCTTGAGTTAAAACTTTTTCAAAATTGAAAAAGAGTTCTCCAGAAGCTGGTATTATTTCTTCTTGTGACAAATAAAAAGCGTATTTTGAATATGGTGTAGTCTGGATCTTGTGGAGCCTTCTTTTGTTCAACAGAATAGCATTGTTCAATAGAATAGCTCTGTAACAATATGGTTTTGTGCTGTCTGCCCAGTGTTCTGGATAGGATGGATACATGTCCGGGATTATTTTTGGGATTCTGAAGTTTTCCTAAACTTTGGGATGGTTAACATAATATAGGATATATAATATTGCTCTGTTTAAGTTATGTTGTTGGTGTGAGGGTGAAATTTATTGATGTAAATGGTCATTGATCAGCTAGAATGCTGTTGATGCTAGAAACTTGAGCTATCTATTTAAAAATCTGGAAGTTCAAAGTAAATTGGTGGCTTTTTTGCTTTTTAAGCTAAATGGACACACAGATTTTTAGCAGGCAGGTGCTATTCTTCTGAAAAAATACAGTACTCCCCAAAAGTTGCTAAGTTGTGAAATTCCAGAGATCTATCGATGGTAGTGAATTTGTGTTCCACATGGTTGATATTGGAAGTATTTTCTGAATGTTTGATATGTAATTTTTTTTTATAGTTGTATTTGTGTAAAGAAAGATAATATCAAGTACTTCTTTCAATTATTTCTTTTGAAAAATCTTATCAGTATTAATGTGATTCTGTGCAAGTTGATATTATTCTTCCAGTGTTCCTCATTTACAAGCATATTGGTTTGCTCAAGCAGGGAAAAACTTGAAGAATGCTTTTTTTATGTAGAAAATATTGCTTTAGATGTTCTTACGATATCATTGGGTCTTAATGAGCTTCTTAATTATGATGGCACTTAACTGATCTTTCAGCTATCTGATTGCATCAATGGGCCTTCAAGTATTATGGAGCTTTGGACTTGCATGTCTGGATGCTTATGCTTTGCGGATAAAGAAAGACCTTCGTAATCCAGTTTTAGTGAGCCTGTTTGTTGTTGGTGATTGGGTAATTACCTTGTCCTTTAGATCACTTTGCTATCGTATTCATGTATTGTACTCTATCAACTTTTTATGATGCTTCATCATGTTGCATGCACCCTTATTGATAGTTGTTACTTATTTTGATCCTTTGCTCCTTCATTGTTTACCAGCTCTAATTATGACATTAATATTTATAGTCTGTCAAAGAAATTGATTTATGCCACTTTCATTGTATAAGAATATGTGCCACGAGTCATCCCAGATTTGTTGATATAATGAATGTGTTTTAGATGCATATTCCTTCTCAGAGTTGGGGCTAAAGCACTATAGATCTTTACAAGTTATTAGATGATTATTCTCATTCACCGGGGTAATGTAAAAGCCTTTGCCTCAAAATGTTTTACTGAATAATTCTAATGGGATCAGCAATGACAAATTAGAATTCATGCCCCCAGCAATCGGACAGGACTTTATGATTTTTATCTGAAACTATTGTGAGCTTTCTCTAGCCTTTTTGTCTGATCTGTAACACTCTCCTCTGACGATTCCAATGATATCTTATCTCTAACCATCAGTTTAGGCCATATTGGGTTTTGTTAATGGTAGCTTATTTGGGTTTACGTAACATCTGTGCTAGCCATCTGGACAATGTTTCCCTTGGTTTAGCTCTGTTTAGCTCTAATGATGCTGCCTCAACGTGTTATCATTTATATCCCTTTTTTTCCCCCGTGAAAGGAGTCATGTCTTATTTTATCATTCTAATAAAGACCAAGTTGCAAAGATTACTCATGGCAAGAGTCAGTCGTAGTTGGCTGACCAAATTGATCGTGGTACCATGTCCGAGACGTTTTTTCTTGGATTAGCGTAGTGCACCAACCACGTGCTGTGACAGGTACTTAAAGACCTAAAACTTGAAATATATGTGGAATTGAATTTTATTCATAGACAAGGTGTCCTATGTATGATGGTACCGTGCCATCAGTGAAAGGAAAGAAAATGTATTCATAACTATAAAATAAAACACAATATTCCTCCGCATTAGTCCCTCGCTAAGCTTAAAATTTCTCCTTCTTTTTTTTTTTTTCTGTTCCCCACCCCAAAACACACACACACACACACACATATTAAAATAGGAAAATTATCTCCTATTCCAACTCTCACTATCAAATTTATGTATCTGCCACGTGCTCGCCTTGAGTGTGCTCTTCCGATCTTAGAATGAGCCACTGTTTGAAAGCGCTACTTACACAAGAATCCCGCATAAAAACAACATGCACAAGTGTGTGAAAGTGAGAGATCTTTGAACAGAGCAAAAGCCACATGCATCCGCAACATCTTCTAATGCTGGAAGCCCATTTAATCTTCCAAATTCACAGGCAGCAGAAAGAGTTGTAAGCCATCATAAATGACAATAGCTAGTCTTTGCACACAGAATAGAGGCTAGTTCTACCTGAGAGAGACAAGATTTACAAGTAAAAATATGGCATGTGTTTTGGATGGTAAGAGATCTGAATATCGTTCTGTAGAGGACTTACACTCTTAGTAAGCTAAAATAAGAGAGAGTTCATGATCTGATTTGCTGAAATCGAGGGACTGCTAAATAGTTGGTATGACTAAGATTATAAGTCGCACGGCTTCGCGAAGGATCATTGGAGATTATTTGGATGTGGGGTTAGGTTGTTGCCTATAGTCACCAAACACAGAATAGTGGCGAGAATAGATAGCGAACCTTCAGGCCTATCTGTTGATCTAGTGTAAGAATACCAAGTTACAATCTCTAGCATCTAATAGCAGTTTGTGGGTTGCAACTTAAATAAAATTTGGATATAATAGCTCACCACAAAATTAGAAACACTAGAACCCCCAAAACAGTGTAGTAGAATCCAACTTTGTTAATAACAGAAATTCTCCTGTCCAATTATAGCATCCAGAAACAATGCGACCAAAAAATCAGTGCCTCAAGGAAACAACAGTCCCTTAGAACTAGTATGATGGAGAGAGATGAGGCTGGGTAGATAAGATGGAATAAGGATTAAAATGCAAGAATGAAAGTTCAAATTTATAGTGTGTTTGATTTAGATTTTTGAGAATTGATTTTGTAAAAAAGCGATTTTTTGGGAGAATGTGTGGTTGAAAAGTAAGGGAAAGTTATGAATTAAGTGTAAGATTACTTTAATGGATAATTGTCTGGTTGAAAATGAGTTTGAATGAGAATTGATTTTGGAGAATCTAAATCAAACAAAGCCTTAATTTTTCATAAAGTTTAGGAACTAATATACAGGATCTAAGTAACCAAAACCTCAAGACTAATTTGTACAAGTCTGAAAGTTTAGAGGCTTCAATGGTCTGTGAATGAACTGTAGCTGCAAAAGTATGCCCAACTGATGCTGTGAACAGAACTCATGAAGCACAATACTATAAATAGTTGTGATTTTTTATTTTTTTTTAAATTTATTTTTGTAGGATATTCAATTTTGAGGGCTAAACTTGAAATCCTAATTAACGGCCCTAAGTTTCAAAAACTAAGGGGAACCATTATAGATATATAAAAATGAAACTGAAAAACATGGTTGGACAAGTGACAAAGGGCTGCTTGTGGACAAAAGAATTGCAAGAGTAATCCAGCATTAAACTTGCTCCAATACCAAGTTGACATACTCAAATATAGGAGTTGAATATATATATATATATATATATATATGTTCGTGTGTGTGTTTGTGTGTGTGTATATATAAATTATTGTAAATTAAAATAAGAATGATGTCCTATTTCAACACTAATGTTGCCCACCTTAGAACACTTAATTCCATCTTATATCGTATTTTCTAATATTTTGGCACATTAATATTTATTTTTATTGTCCAACACCTCAGTGCTATGAACGTAGCTTATATATAATATTAGTTCTATGAAAAACGCTCTGTAACTACTCAAGCAATTTTCAATCACTATGAACCCTTTTGACCTATCTGTTTACAGCCCACTTTTTTTCTATGTATTAGATGCTCCGACATCTTTAAAATCTAAGAAGAGTACCTACAAAATTGCTCTTTTCTCTTTTTGAATGGACAAAATTGCTCTTCAGGATCCTTTGACTCAACCATCATCTTTCCCAGCCACGATTAAAAGGGATTCTTATTGCCTTAGTTAATTGAAATTTTTTATTTTTATGAGAAGAAAAAATAGCTGTTTCTGGCATCTTTTTCCAGACAGCTGCATGTGGCATCAAGTCTTGCAAGGAATTTTGATCAAGAGCCTGAGGGTGTCTTCGTATTGTTTTTTGCACATGAATCCACCGTTGGTTTCATGAAACCAACATAGCTCTTTTCTTGATACAGGTCTTGGATCATGTTTTTGATCTGGTCTCTCAACTTTTAACTTTATCGTTAGAAACCTTTGTTTTTCCAGTAGTAACAATCATTAAATCCATTATTTCTACCTCAGTTTGGTGAATTATTTCAGATTTGATGCAGGTAACAGCTACATTATCACTTGCTGCCGCGTGCTCATCTGCAGGGATTGCAGTTTTGTACGGGAGAGACTTGAAGTTTTGTAGAGGCCCAGGACATCTCCCATGTGACAGATTTGAGCTCTCAATAGCTCTGTCATTCACGACATGGTTCCTAGTTGCAATTTCTTCCCACGTGATGTTTTGGATCTTAGCATCCATTTAAGTTATTCAAGGTTAGGTTACTTTTGTGTATTTTACATATTCCACGCCTTCGATCACATGTAAATCTGATTCTTTCTGTTGACTTATATTCTCCCCGGAATTGTTCATTTCTAGTTTTGTTATTTTTGTCATCCCGAATGTGTTGAGTTTCTCAACTATAATGTTGGTTTTGTTCTGAAAGTTTCATATATCTGCACATAACTACCCTAATGGCTCATGAAGTTTCAAGCTACTACAGTTTCCATCCTTTTAACCTGCTTTATATGGTAAATTATCCACTCGCTTTTTGAAATATTGTACTTGTCCTTTGTTACTAATATAGATATAATCCACGGTATCACGACCTAGAAAACAGATGGCTTAATGGCACGTGCCTAGTTGAAAGAAAATAAGAGACATAAGAATAGAGATCATTGGCTCAGGCGAGCCTTGGTATGTTAGCACATCACCAAAATTAATTTTGCTCCGATCAGTCTTGATAATGCCTAAAACATTAATTGGTGTCGGCCAAAAAACAACCTTGTCTTGGGGCTCGACTAAGAACTCAAAAATAATGATCAGATAATTTCACAATCTACGTATTTGAGACTTCCCCTGTAGTCTTTGAAACTTCCCCTGTAACAATACTGATAACATATTCAATCTCTTCAGTAACTTCTTTCATTGAAGGCCGATTCTGCCTTCGTTCATCCAGACACGCTGCTGCCAAATTCCCAATTGCTTTCATAGTCTCTAGCTCAACTTTACCAGCCCCTTCTTTAAGCACTGGATCAACAACGTCCATCAACTTCTCTTCATCCATTATCCTTTTCATGTAAACAACCAGGTTCACATTTTCTTCTTCTCTGTTAAAATCAATAGCTTTTTTCGAAGTCAGGAGTTCCATTAGAACGACTCCGAAACTATAAACGTCACTCCTGTCGGTTAGTTGGAGATTAAGGTAATATTCCGGATCAAGATAGCCTAAAGTTCCTTGAGCAGATGTGTAGATGTGTGTGCAATCTCTTTCGCTTAATTCCAGCAGTCGAGAGAGACCGAAATCAGATACTTTAGCATTGAGGTTATCGTCTAGTAGTATGTTACTCGTTTTTACATCACGATGATAAATAGGAGGTACAGCCGATGAATGCAGATAGGCAAGGCCTTCAGCTGCCTGGTGAGCAACTGTCAGGCGGCTTAGCCAGTTAAGCGGTGGCCACTGGCGGAGATGGAAGCCGTGCAGGTGATCAAAGAGTGTGCCATTGGATATGTACTCATATACCAAAAGAGGCTGCTCAAGCTCGACGCAGCAACCGATCAATGCTACTAGACTCCTATGGTTTACCTGGCACAGGATCCGAACTTCATTCAAGACTTGGTAAGTCGCTTTGGCATTACCAGGCTTGGCCCGCTTGACTGCTATATAGGTACCTGTTGAAGCCACAATTTTAAAGAAGTCTACCTGGTATCTATCTGCTCAAAATTGTAAACGAGTGGTTAACATCGTATTGATGCAGAGATAGATGCCATGCATCAGTCCTGACACTCATTAATGAAAAACTTAAGTTACGGTATAAGAGTTTACCGTCTTCAAGACTCCTCTGAAGACCTCCCCAAAGCCCCCAGAGCCAAGAAGGTTATCTTTCGAGAAGTCATCAGTTGCTTTCTTTATCTCTTTTCCTGTGAATATCTTTGCTGATTTTCCGATGCTATTGGCATTCAAGATGTCTTCTCGCTCCTTGATTAAGACATTCCGAGCTGCTCTTTTGGTGTAGCGACGCTGTCGATATATTAGACACCCACTCAAGGCCAAGAGCAGAAATGCACCTGCTATGGCTGGAGACATAATTAGATATCAGTTTAGTTTGGGTTGTACAATTCTTTTACTAATCTAGGATTACTTTTATGTGTTGTACTAGAATTATGATACTCACCTCCAATTGCTGGTGTATTTTTCTTGTGGTATCTGCAGCCTGTTCCTTTCTGACATTCTGCCAAGAAGGTAAAACTCGTGTCAATACCAAACACGAACGTTGTTATCTCTCTCTCTCTCTCTCTCTGTTAATGCGTTGTAACTTTCTTCAGTCTAATCTATCAAAGATTTCTGACCATATAGTTCAGAAACTTCTGAAAAGCCCCTCCAGTTAAAAATAAAGAAAACTGGCAAGTACTTCTTAAGAAGTTAGACTGAAATGATCAAAGATTTATCAATGGCTGGATAGCCGCATTAAACTTGGAAATGACATCGTAATTTAGTACTTCATTAGTTAATTGAGCTAATTGTAATTACTTGAAATTCTTGGGAACAATGAAAGAGAACTAGATATTTTGTATAGTTACGTTGTCCACAAATTCAGGAACATGCTACAGTAATTTTATTTGTGTACTAGGAGTTTAGGACAAGTGCATTGTCTTCTGAGCTTTTGTGGTGCTAAGCTGGTTTCAATCGACGTTCTAGCTTTCATTGGCCAGAAATTGAGAAAATGGCCGTTTAGTGGAGGCATGAGAAGGGCATAATATTTTAGCTTAACTTTTAGAGATAAGTCAGTTTGGTGCCTAGGATTCAGGATTCGAACTTAAAAAAACTTTCTATAGATTTATAGCCTCTCGTTTTTACCAGCTGTGAGTCTCTCCTTTACAGGCCAAGGCCGCCTCTGTAGGTTCTAATTCTAAGGAGGTTGGAGCTCTTATTTAAATTCATTTATGAAATATGCATGCAAAAGTTCGTGTTAGGAATCTTGTCGGTGCTGGTAGCTGAGTGAATCCATTAAATGCTAATATACTTTGACTCGTTCGATAGTGATGTGATTGCGTAGGATTTTGGTTGTAAATTTAACTAAATTTAACTGACTGAAAGCATGCACTTAATATTACTCACTTTGACAGTATCCGGTGGCTGGATCCCCTAGTACCGGCCCTTCTTGCAAAAGCACTTCTTTTGTGCAGCATTTGCAGCATCTGGCGAGCACCTGGAGAATGGCAAATCACGGCAATCTAGTTGCGTTTTGCAAAGGGGTTGTGGTGGTGTTGCCCACATAAGCTCCAATCCTGGCTCCGGCCACTTTGCGAAGGGCAAAGAAGGATCTAAATTCACATAACTCTGATAAGCCATGCACCCCTGTGGATGTACTCTTCTAATGTACGCATTCTGAGAACCCCCAGTTCTGAAAGAACAACAGAGTGGCCGCCGGTTACATGCCGCGGCTGATGGGGTGTTATTGATATAAGTATGACACAAGCAGTTGGAGGAACAGTTTATAGGTACTTGCAGATGCAGCATATTGTCTGTGCAATTCAGTAGAAGAATTGTGTTGCTACCAGTGATGTTCAACGGCAGGGAATCATCCAATTGAATGCCCTGATTTGGGAAATCTTGTGATAAGCAAGTCGTGGGAACCATAGGTGGAGGCCGGATGACCATCCTTTGGGCTTGTGGATTGATCGACGTGATCAGGTAATGTGCCCCTGACATGGCTTCGAACCACAGGCTGCTTCGATTGCACTTCACTTTATACGCCTGATCACCGCAGTTGGGTCCCGTGCTCAGAGGATACGGGACTGGGGTCCTGCCGCAGTACCCACACCGGAGTGCTGCCCCTGCCCGTTGGGCGGATAAAACTAGTAGTAATGCTGCTAGTAGAAATGTGAGAGTCTCCATTGAAGATATAGAATGCTAGAACTAGAAGTTTGGTTTCAGACAGTTTATTAAGTGCAAGTGCATCCTTATGCAGTAGACAACTTGGATTAGACGGCATACATAAGTCGACAATCGTCAACTTCTAGGTTTCCTGCGAATGGACAACTAATTTTGAGGAAGATATCATGATCAGAAAGTAATCATGAATCCATATGTCTGATTCAATAGAATATACTTTTTACAGGCAATCTCCCATTTCATGTGATAAAGTACTTACATATATAATAATAAGATAATAATAATAGACTTTTCGGGTTTGAGTTATACATGAGTTGGTCTTTAAAAGTTTACAAATTTAGATAAGACGGCCAAACATTTTTCTACTTGTTATTTATATCGAAATGATCTCCCTCCCTACTCCGTCAACTGGTCTGGCTCAGCATTTTTACCATGAAATGTTGAAGTAGCATTACCATGTCAGCATCTAAACTGATACGATGTCGATGTGACAGTGCCACATCAGCTAAGGGTGCAAGGGCTAATCTCCTCGCGAGACAAGACCCTTCCAGGGAAAAGTAGAGGAATTAGCGTGCATAAGTTGTTATATACAAGATCCAAGTATATTGGTTTCAGTTTTCAATGAATTTGTCGTATGAGGTGACAAATGCACAATATATGTTGTACGTACCAAGACATTCAATTTTTTAAAATTTAATAAATGGAGATTGATATGTAAAATAAAGTGGCCAATGAGATCCTATGGCTTTGCATAACATATCTAGACCTCGTTACTTGTACTATGGATACAATATATTTGAAAATCTAGTTGATAATTGCAACACAGAGTGCCCGAAATGATGGTGGTACGCGTTAGAGAGTACTAGAATGAATAGTGAATTAAGGTTTTCTTTCATGAAAGTAATCTCGAGAGGGTTTTTGTACGTTTTGAAGCTTGTGTTGAACTTGATAACGGATGTGGGTCGAGTTCTTTGGTATTCGATCTCTAGAGCTTATAAAAGTTGTCGATCTTGAGTTTTTATTACTGGTTTTTGGGTAAAAATGTTTAGTTTCTAGAGTCTTGAGTACTTTTGTAGATTATATTTGGGAAACTTGATTTTTAGCACCCATTTTTGGTTCACCATCTTGGTGAACGCTCGTGGCCAATTTCTTCTGGTATAAAGACTATCGCACATAAATTGCTTGGTTATAATAATTACTAGGTTGTAATTATTCAGTGGCCCTTTCTCTCATAAAGATCATTATTATATGTGAATGTGATTAGTTTACGTAGAGATTGGAGATTGAACTTGATGAGTCCACAAAGACATGATCGGTGGAGATTAAACTTGACTAGCCTATGATATATTGCCCTGGCAAAGTAGTGTGTTTGGCACCTGATGCCCGACGATGATACGTCTATAAAGGGGCTAGTTAGGGCAGCACCAAGTCAACCACACTCCTTGAACACCGTTGTTGATGGGCTTGCACAACAATCTCTTCTATTTCGTAATTATTAAGACTTGGGGTTTTATTTTAAAAGGTCAATCTGTTAAGAGTAGTATCCCAAGCGCTTATATGCCGCAAGATGATGGCTCATTGGAGCAGACTAATCTTGAAATCTGTGTGCTTATTTAAGTCTTAACCGAATCAAATTATTCATTTGAGCTTGACGGGCTCTGATACCATATTAAAACTCGATGTTCCATATTAAAAGATCAACATGTTAAGAGGAGTAGCTTAAGTGCTTATATGTTGATTTATATTTTTATATTTAATTGATGTGAGATTTATCCCTTAACAGTAATAACGTGTTGTTACTTAACTCACTCTATGTACCACTCATGATCCCTCAAAATTCAGTGATTATGCTAAATCAACAGTAATCATATGGGCTATATATATCTATGTAAAGTATGGATTTTCTAAAGTAACAGATCTGTCTACGTGTGCTCTTCCGATCTTGGTCATGTGGCCGCATGGGCCTCAAAGTGCGGCCAGCCGCACCTTAAGGCTCATGCAGCTGCATAGTGGAACCAACAGATCTGTTATGATAGCCAGACCAGTAAAAGTATGGTAAGTGTTCATTTTTTGTGTACTAGTACATATATAAAGTTAATTATCCAAAATGCCATCATGCTTTCAATAAATTATCTAGCATGCCACTGTACTTTAAAAATGACCCCAAATGTCATTGAACTTACAAAAATGCGACCTCCCATGCCATTTCGTTAATAATCAGTTAAAAATTTAACGAAATGATGACATGGCTAGTTTTTTCGCCTCCTCTATCCTACATGATATAACACATGGACACACAATTTATTTACCTATAAAAAAAAGAAAAAGAAAAGAAAACCAACACCCACCCACCCCTCACCCTCCGGCAGCAATGGCTGCCGGAGACTCTGCAACTTCCGGCGACAATGAATGCCGCTGGAAGTTGCAGAAAAAATGGGGGATTCTCCTGCAGCACGAATGGGGGGAGAACCCCCCCTCCCCCACTACTGACAAAAGAAATGGGGGGTTCCCCCCCCCCCCAATCTTGCTGCCGTTGCAGTAGAAAAATGGGGGTTCTCCCCCATTCATGCTGTCGGAATGGGGGGGGCGGAGGGGGGAGAAACCCCCATTTTTTCTGCAACTTTTGGCGGCAGAGTCTCCGGTGGCATGAGGGGTGGGTGGGGGAGGGTGAGGTGTTGGCGTTCTTTTCTTTTTCCTTTTTTTATTGTTTTTTTTTT
>CAVNYN010221071.1:0-17484 GCA_963692815.1 Nyctanthes arbor-tristis
ACAATGAACCCTAACAATGTCCAACATAACAACTCCTAAGATATCATATGTTAAATTTGACTCGATTTAAAAATTTGAACGTTTGTGGATGATCTCTATTCTCTAACATAAACATCAATCAAAACCCCTTTATATGGGTTTAACACATACGCACACATCAGGCATACGGCCAAGGATATTGTTTTCTAAACTCTTAATCATGCCACTAATTAATCAACAAAGTTATAAACAAATACATTATTGAACGTCCAAATTTCAACGGCCACTGAAAGTTGCCGTTTACTTGGCGCATTACATTGTCACGTGACTTTATCATTAATCAGGAAAATTATTTATTTGTTTTTTTGATAGATAATTATGGACCCGTTTGGTTAGATTTATAAAATTAATTTATAAAGGGAATTTATAATTAGTGGAAATAAGTAATGGAGATTTAATTGAAATTTGAAATTTATAGTGATTGTTGAGTAGTTGTCAAATCAATAGTTAAATCATGGTAAGTGAATTTATAACTTGTAAAAATGAAAACTACCAAGCAAGCTCATATTATTATTGAATTTATTTGTACCAAAAAGTAGAAAATAATTTATTAAAAAAAAGAGTAGAAAATAAAAATAAAGCGCACGTGACCGCTGCCAACTTGCCTTGGGCATTTTTATTTATTGGGGTTCAAGTTCAAGTCACGTGAAATACGGCGAAAGAAAGGAAATCACATGAAGTTATGCACTATCGATCATTTTTGTTTGGCCAATATTGTTCCTTCAAAAGTCGAAATACCAGCGAACAATATCATACGTTACCACTAGCTAACAAATTCAATTGTACCAATTGAAATGGCTTAATAGGGTAACATATGACTTTCATAAAGAAGGAATTTATGGCGCTTTTATGATGTATCGTTTCAAATAAATATATAAATGTACGTCATGTGAATCATAACGACACCTTAAAAGATGCTTCAAAATTTTTAATGGGTTAACATATAAATATGGAATCTCTCAAGAAATTGTAAAAATAATACAGTTGCGCTATGCACTGAGGAGCGTGACATTTTACAAATGATCTACCAGCCAAACCAATTCATTTAAAATGGAAAGCAGATAAATGCTATATTGAGAAGTTGTTGAATTAATTATTCATGTTCTCCCATATAGATACGTCGATTTTTATTTTTGCAAATAGTAAGAGAATTTCAACTAATATTATTGAAAAATAGTATTTAAGATCATTTTCTTAAAATACTATTTTATATAATTACTACTTTTGCCTCATAAAATTAGTCATTGATTCTTTTTCTAAAATAAAAAAGTGGCCAACAATTTTAAAAGGGTTGAAAAAAATACTTGTGAGCCGGAGTGGTAATAATTACTTATGAAAATAATACTACTAGCAATAAGTTATACCGTGTTTGGCAACATTTTTACTTGGAGTTAATTTATAAATGAGTTTAAAATTTAAAATTTATATAAATGTCTTTACATAATGACGTCATGTAGAAGTAATAATTAAAGTGATGTAAAAAATTATATTATATCAAATATGTGACTTGATAGTGTACTATTATGTGGCAAAAATTTAAAATTTAAAGCTTGTTTGATGTTCTTTATTTGTTAAAATATAGAGAATTTATAATGAAAAGAGAAATAAAATGTATATTGAGAATGTAAAAAAGTTTAAATATGTGAATGTAATTGAATATTTATTAAATTAAGTATGTAAAATTATAAATTGATAAAATAAAAAATATTAAATATACTCTTAAATTAGTTGATAAATGATGGTGATTTTTGAATGGTAAACAAACAAGGTTGAGAAATTTGCAAAATAAACATATTTTTGTTGGAGTAAAAGAAATGAGAAAGTAAAAGAAATGAGAAAGGGACAAGTGTGTGTGAACGCGGGTGCAAGGTCAACAAGCGTCCAACCGACAGGTGCCCGTGGAGGCCAAGGGCACCTGTCGGTTGCACTCACACGATTCCAATTCCCATTGGTTAAAGAAGCACAAATGCTGACGCCAGACAAGACCGAGTAGACATAAGTAATTAAGGAACAGTGAGCTATGCAAGTGCGAGGAAGGAAAGTCGTGAATTACGAGGTGGGTAATAGTGTAAATCGTGATTTACGAGGTGGGTTAGAGAGGGAAACCGGTGGGCTGGAGGCCATTATAAAACGGGGCAAGTGAAGGATGTACGCCACAAAATAAAGTGAGGTTTTCTTCTCACCTTTGCACACACACTGCACATAAACAGTCATCTTTGAGAGTTGCTGTGAGCTTCTTTTCAATTTATTTCAACAGAAGTTTTTAATTTTTTCTTGTTTCCCCCTCTCTGAATCACCCCGCTTCTTTGATCCCTTTCTGCAAACAATCTGTCTTTGAAAGTTTTCTGGTTTGTTTTAGTGGTTTTCACCAGGCTATATGAATTCTTGAACAAAAAGCAAACTTAAAAGCAGGATTTTCCGAAGGTCAGGTGTTTTCAGATCGAGATCCTTTTTTCTTTATTGTTTTTTCTCATTCATTTCTTCACTAAGCCACAGGATCTGAAAGAGGTTGTCTATTTGTATACCTCTTTTCATCCCCCCTTTTATTCTTCAGGGTTTTTAAGTTAAAAAAAAAAAAAATTAACTACTTGTTTATAATTTCTCTGTAGAACACCACCTGTTTTCTTGAATTTTATTAAGAAACGGGTAAATTTTCTGTGTGTTTTATATTGTTTGAAGATTTCTAGTTGGAAAACATAAATTTCACCTCTTGTTTTAGTTAGCATGGCAGCTGCAATGGATTTTTGGAGTGGCAGCACATCAGTTGTAGATCCCTTCAGGGGTGGTGAATTAATGGAAGCACTTGAACCCTTTATGAAGAGTGCTACTTCCACTCCCTCCTCTTCTCCTCCGCCCATTCCCTCCCCTCTCACCTCACATTCTTTTCCTTCTCCTGTGGATGGTCAATTTTTTTCTTTGCCATCTGCTTCTTCCCCCACTCCCTCTACCTCGACTTCTTATCCGTGCAATTCTTTCTACTATCCAACAGACTTCCAGCTCAACTTGAACTTGGATGCTGGGAACTTTGTGTTCAATATGGAACAACAGCAGCCTTGTTCTATTGGGCTCAATCACCTTACCCAATCCCAGATGCAAGAAATCCAGGCCTGCATCAATCTTCAAAACCAGCAACAAATGGTCTCCGATTCATTCCAGAGACAGGCCCCTCGCATGAACTTTTTGGGCCCAAAGCCCGTTCAGATGAAACAAGTGGTCTTCCGATCTCTCCTAAGCCCACTAAGCTTTACAGGGGAGTGAGGCAGCGTCACTGGGGAAAGTGGGTTGCCGAGATCCGTCTACCCAAGAATCGGACCCGCTTGTGGTTGGGTACGTTTGATACAGCGGAGGAAGCCGCCCTGGCCTACGACAAGGCGGCGTACAAGCTGCGTGGAGACTATGCCCGGCTGAACTTCCCCCACCTCCGCCACAACGGCTCCCACATCGGTGGTGAGTTCGGGGAGTACAAGCCGCTCCACGCCAGCGTTGACGCCAAATTGCAGGCGATTTGCCAGACCTTGGCGGAAGGCAAGAGCATCGACGCCAAGAAATCCAAAGGTAGATCCAAGAAATCAGCACCGGCGCCGTCGGCGGAGGAAAGTTGCACCTGCAAGACTGTTGGTGAACCAGTATCGGAGAGTGATGGGTCGGGCGGGTCATCACCCGTTTCGGATCTTACGTTCCCGGAGCTGACAGAAGAGTATGCGCCCTGGGACATGAATTCGTTGGAGAAGTATCCATCGTATGAGATTGATTGGTCGGCTTTATAATGTAGTGTTATGTCAATATATGTAATTGCTGTCCTGTGTATTAGGGGGTTTGGTCTAGAGGTTCAGCGCCGGCAATGGAGTTTTTGGCAATTGCAGAGCTGAGCCGTTTTTTTTTTTTTCTTCCCTTTAATGTAATATTCTTATCAGATCAGTCTGAGTCAGCTGGTCTTTTTTTATACTGGCTGGCGGGAGGCTGATAAAATTCATATGCTTTTATTGTTTTTGTTATTATTGTTATTTTAAGGGCTGCTACTGTTACTTGAATTGTTATTAAGCATTGCTTTTCCCAAGTTGCGGGTGATTGCAATTTGTTACCTGATTAATTTTATTTGGGCGCCTGATAGGTCATATGACAAATTGCGAAAGAGCCTGCGTTGAAATTGAATGACGACTTCAGTTAAAGAAAGTAGATTTGGGGTTTGAATTTTATCATCTAATATAAATTTGGCTCAAAGTGATTTGTCATATGTATCATTTAAAAGTTGTAACGATATTATACGAAGAATCTTCAATAAAATGGGTGTGCGCTCTCACGCATTAAATTAAACATGAAAGTATCTTCTTGAGAAAAATGTTGAAAGCTTAAAGGTGGCGTGTGTTACCACACTAAAAAGAATAAAAGGGGTCTCACATGGATGGATGTAGTATGCTGGGTTTCTCTTCAAACTCTAATGAAAACTGATTTTCAAAATTTTGTATTGAGTTTAGGCGACGTGCCACTTTATCACGTATTTCATTGCCCTTTATTACCTATTCTGAGCTTTGTTGCACTTTCAAAAATTAACCTCCGCACTTATTCATACAAGCCTTCTAAAAGATTAATCAAAGTGGTAATATAATTATAAGAAGTTTGAATACGGTCTTTGCGCAAAACTGTATTCAAAATAGTTCTAATTTAAATCAAGCAACTTATGAAGATTTAATTTTTGGAAAACTTTAAATTTTCCTAAAATTTTTATGTAACTTGAAATTTGATCCTGACTAGATATTACACTTTTTGTAGAATTAGTATAAGAGACAAACATGTTTAATTTAATTTATATAGTAATTAATTTATAAAGAGAAATTATAAAAAAATAAAATAATTAATATAAAATTTAATAAAAATTTAAAATTTGTGATCAAGTCAAAATTGATAACAGGCTCTTTAGCATTTTTGATCCACGCGGAACGGACCAAAACGCGGAAGCCATTAATGTCATCCATGCGCCCATCATTTTTGACTTCAACCATGATATCCTAATTCAACATTTGCAGTAGCTGGAAGCTTCTCTCTTTGTGTTTTTTTTTCCCTTTAATACGAAAAGCTACGCCCAGATGCCGTGAAATGGACGCGGTGCAATGGAGCGCAAATTCTTTATTATAATATTGCTGGTTCGTTTAGGGCACATTAGTTGTGATTTAAACTAGCATTATGAATTACTTTCAGGCGGGCTATGAAAACCTCATTTTTCTTTTAACAAAGTTTAAACTGTCACGTAATTATACAATATATTTATTATTATGTAGCCATATGGTAGTTTGAGATCCTACGAGGTTTTCTTATAAAATCACAGATAAACCCACTAGTATTATGAAAACCAACCAAATTCAAAAAGCCTTATCCTGCCAATGACCACTTTTGCTGTTACAATGTACAAAGTGGATATAATAATAATTATTATTATAACCAATGATATCCATAAAGGAATTTTGAGGCCGCATTCTATTCCTTTGCCCTTTATGTAAAAATAATGTAAAATTATATGTATAACACTATATAATAACATAACATATGATGTTAAATCAAAACTCGCTCTTTATGCTTTACTTTTGTCCATCTATCATAGTTTATGTCCTACCTCTTTACCCTGAAGCCTAAATTTGCGGAACGGATAACACTTTCAACCAATAATAATATTTTCGAAACCACAAGACACAAAACAGGTTCGGTGGGGGCACCTGATTTTTCAAAAAGGGCCATCATTTTCTGATTTTTACAATGAAGCCCCCCAAACTACTTGAATTGCCTAATTAGCCCTTTTTCTTAAGCACGTTTTATATTGGACTTCAAGGGCCCATAGAGCAGGACCCAGCATGGTTCGACATTACATGGGCCGTACCTTGCAGGCCTGGGGCGGACCCACCACTCACAGTTGGTGGGCCCCACTATTCAGGCCAAATCTACCGCCCTCTCAAGCGTTGAGGAGATATACCATATTTTAAGATTTACGACGACAATCAGATTTTACTCATAATCATACAGGCTATAGCTTCAGTTTTTCTTTGTTTTTTGCTTATCAGTTTATTCTTTTAAAGCTATAAAGGTATGCTTTCATAAAAAATAATCTTTCAAAATCTCGCAAGCGTGAGTCTGAGCCAAGCCATTATCATGGGAGGAAAAGATTTTGCTTTTATGAATGAAAGATAAACGAAAATAGTAGCTGCTGGAGAGGTGGGAAGCTTCACCTGATGTGGCAAGGCCACTCGGGTGATGGCCTTACAACATTGGAAAGAGGTGAGTAATTTAATAAGGTGGTTTCACCTGACCTCATTAGATAGTCGCAGTATGCAAGACAGTGCAACCATAACATCTCGATATTGCGTCCAACAAAATACCATGCCAAGTTTTGCTGAAGACATGGTGGCATAAAGATGAAACAAGCTGCCATTTATCTCAACGTAAAGAAATAATGCAGTTTCCACAATTAATGTCACTAAACAAGAAACACAAAGGGAGCTATTTTGTCCTCTATACTGTTGGAATTTCACATGAGAGAAAAAGCACCAACCGGATATAAGTTAGCAAATACTCATGCACCGGCTTCAGCAGAGTTTGGAGGCCGCCTCGATTCCTCATCGGCATTCCTGAGGAACTGATCCCAGCCACTACCGAGGCTCATGTCCAGATAATCATAGGGAACTGCAGTCTTTAAACCCGGACGAATCCCACATCTATTTTGTATAATTCTAAACTCCAATTCATGTCCTTCCTTTACCTTCTCCGTCAATTCATCCCAAGTAAACAACAATGGCAAGGTAGATCCGCCCCAAGGGTTAAAATCGAAAAGCTTAACTCTTTCATCTCTTGTGACGTAAACATCAAACGTGTAGTTCTCAGATTCAAAATTGTCCCTCACCTTCTCCAAGAAAAACTCCCCGATGATTATTTTCAATTCATCATTCCCAAGAAGAACTGGATAAAAATTAGTGACCTCACGTTGGCAAATCCCCACAAGACTACGTTTGTACACAAAGCAACGAAATTCCATTTCTGGCTTCAGGGAAGGGTACCACTTCCGAAGTGCAAGGAAAAATCTTGATGGCCTTGACGCAGTCCTGTCACTGCACAAATCATAAGCATGAGAGAGGTCGTGGACCAGAGAGTCCGATGATTTCAGCAAAAGCGCTATCTCAGAAAAAGTGGTGCATTTGAGATTCCCTGTCGAACTTATCCATGCAGAGTCCTTAGGCGCACTCCAGTTAAGCTTGGGAAATGCAGTACCACCAAGGGACTCAATTGACTCTTTAATGCACATTTCCAGTTCCGGAAAAGAAGGAGGCGGTGTTGGTACTTCAGCTTCATCTCCAGAACCTTCTGAAGCCACAAAATATTCTTCGTCTTCAGGTTTATTAAGTCTCTTCGGCAGAGCATCATCATTAGATATCGAAAGGGGTAGAAGGAAGGGTCCAGATTCATCCTGAAGATACTGGACAAAGGACTCCGGGAGCTCATGAATTAGAGTCTGTATTGATACATATCTGAATTTTGGATACCATTCCTGAATCTGACATCTATTTATTTCTTCTTCCTTCATTCTGTGACTTGTTTTCAATCGAAAAGATACAAATCCTTTTTCACCAATCTGATCAGTTCCAAAACAAATGGTTAGCAGTAGCATATAGCTTGACGAACGAAGAAGACATGAAAATTAAATAGAATGACATAAAATTGAAAACTTCAACTACTTTCAGTAACTCTAGAAATAAATTGATCCATTAAATTAACTCCATGTATCTGAATCCAAATTTGTTAAAAATTTTACTATGATGTTCTTCGTAAACAACTGACAAGAAAGGGCAATCCTACTAGTCCAGTCTAGTGGGGGCTTTCGTCGTGGATTACCAACAACACTTAACTCTATCACAAGAACGAAGTTCGGGTTTCTGGAAAAGGGACGGTCTAAGTGGGTTATCTAATGAAAATAGGCGGGACAATGATCAAAGGGTTCTATTATTTCAGAAAAGCCACACAGATTATAAGCTCATTGCCGAAAAAGTGGGCAATAGAACGTGCAGCGGCCAGTGAGGATTGAGGAGAGCCTGGAGAGTCAGTAGGGTAAGTAGGGGACAAATAGCCGACCGACAACCGCTGAATCACACAGAACTGATGGGAAAAATAATCCGGGCATTCGTTGGGCAAATATGACGTCTTTATATGGTTTCTGGTTACAAGGAGAAAATAGGGCCAACTGGTTTTGGGCCTTATTTTCCTCAGCCCAAAATCGGTTGCCTAAACCCGGTTTCGTGCTAGGTTTCAAAGAATAAAACGGTGCCTGAGGCCCTGCCAAATGGCAAAACATTATTTTCATCGGAAGTTTCAGTAGGGTTGGCTTGTATTTTTTTTTTTTAAGTATTAAATTCTAAAAATACTATATAACATATTGTATTATAAGATAACAAGTATGTTACTTTTTATTTTCTTTTTATTTTCTTCAATATTTTTATGATTTTTTCTACTTAAGAAATATTTTTTGAATCCCCCACCTGATCGCCCAACCCTCCTATATAAATAACATAACATGTTAAACAAATAACAATGGTAGTTGTACAAATAACATAACTTGTTAAAAAAATAACCTAGGTTATTTTACAAATAAGACAAGTTGTTACACAGAAAACATATTTTGTTATACAAATAACTAATTGTATTACCCGTGCGTTGCACTAGAAGGGGAACCATATCAGTAAAAACACATGGAGAAAATGGATAAGCAAAACAATATAAACAATATAGCGAAAAGTTAATATATATAAAGAAAGGACATTGTTAGATGGGATTGTCAGGCTGTTACAAATGCTCTCCAATCCCATCTTTTTTCCCTTTGCAATTTTAATTAATTGCTTCCAAGGGATTTCCGCCGGCCTCGTGGGTTCAAGAGAATATGGAGTCTGCAACAAGTTCTAGGTGCTTAATTATGGCCACAAGTTTTCAACAAACAGAAGTGCATGTTAGGCTGCTAAACATGGCAAACCCATTTTTGATCAACAGAATTGCACTGAATTAAATCCAGCTCTTATTTCAATGAATGATACAACCACCTCTATTATTCACGATAAAAGCAAACAAGCAGAATGTAGTTCACTTTACCCAATTCTTCTGTGGCCCCAAATTATGGCTTCGACACCCCGGGGGGGGGGTAATAATATCAATAATAATAAATAATAAATAAAATCACCCTTTTGATTGAACTAGCGTGATTACAGGAAACACCTCGGGTTTCTAAGTAACTTTTTGATTCTCATTCTTGCAATTGAATTATAATGAGAAATTATAATGAGATGAAATGAGTGGTGTAGATTTAATAGAAATTTGAAATTTGTGGTTATAAATGAGCAGTTGTCAAATCAGTAGTCAAATTAGTTGTAGATGAAATTGTAATGTGTTTTGAAAAGGAGAATCAAACACTCTCTAAAAGAAAATAATAACAAGAACCAATTTTAACATTCCAAATCCACCAAAGTATGGGAAAAAGAATACATAATAATCACATTCGCATAATAATTCATTTTCCCACTTTTTACTGAACTGGGCAACCAGCCCATTAACTTAACGGCCTATAATTACTCATTCATTCCATGCCAACCAAATGCATGCTGTTACCTAATACAATTACTCAAATTCTAACGATTCAGCTTAATCAAGGTCAGGATCAGATCTACACTCCTCTAGAAAATTATAACAAGTAGCAACAATATCTCCGCATTGACTCTGGTAATCATTTAATCAACAGGTGGACAAGGGGAGTAGGCAAAATATAATAAAAGGGAGAGCAAGATCGAAAAATAAAGGGGGGGGGGGCGGAAAAAAGTCACTCATATAAGTAATAATTCTTCAAAAGATAACACAAAACCAAGTGCATTGTAAAAAGTGTTTAACTACCAAAAATCACAACTAGTATTTTCCAACCTTATTTTCTAGGAACATTTAAGGCATTTCTAGGAACATTTAAGGCATTGCAGCAACTGGTAACAATATTAAACCAATCTTCACTAATATCAAATTTAAAATTTTCATTCTATATCACAACTAGTATATATCTGTAAAAAAATGGATTTACGGCAAAATCATAATTAGGGCAAATATACCGGAGTCGACTTAGGAGAATCGGAGTTCAGAAATTACAAATTTGAAACTACAATTATTAGGGCAAATATACCGGATTCGACTTAGGAGAATCGGAATTCAGAAATTACCAAATTTGAAACTACAATTATTAACCTGAACCGGAGGAAGAAGTCCGACTGACCGCCGAAGACAGAAACGACGCACGGAAAAGGGGCAATTGCTCAGTGCTCACTGACCCTCGCTGCAATGGCACGTCAATTGCTGTCGACGACTCGAGTTTGGGTAATGGGATCAACGAATTCACGACGGTCAACCGGATAACAATGGGCAAATGGTTTTCGGGTTTGGATTTCACTGGGCCCGGATATAATCCTTGACCGAGCCCAAATGTAAAATAACCCTTTCTTTTTTACCCCGAGGGAATTACGCTCATTACTGTTCACTGGGAAATTCCTCTTAAAAATACTATGTTGCGATTTTTTTCCAACAATACTGTACTGTTATTTTATTTTATTTATTTTACTAGTTAATTTATTCATGCGTTGTACAGAAAATATATATATATTTCTAAAGCAAATTAAAATAAATAATTAATTAAACGATAAAAAATAAAAGTAATATACGTTCATCAATCAGATCACTCGAACTAAAATTAATTAAAAGAAAAATATGTATAATTACTTCTAAAATTGTTATTCTATGTTAATTGATATATTGCTGGCAAATATATGTGTGTAATATAATATATATATATATATATGCACATATATATAGAACCGCATGTATATTTACCCGATTAGGCCGCCTGAAGATTGCTTTGATTATTTAAATATAAAAACAAAGAGATAATTACGAATTTAATTATTGTACTCCCAATTAAACACAAAGAAAGAGATAACTAAGAATTTGATTAATACATTTATTTGATTAATCAAAATCTAAAACATCTCTAAAAGCTAAAAGTTTCATCTCAACAACTGGGAGATGATTAAAAATTACTATGTAAAATTAAAAAATATAATAAAAATTCTGAAAATTTGAGAAAAAAATTAAGATGAACAAATAAATAGATTATTAAAAATTACTATACAAATTAAAAAATTAACCCTCCACACTTAGTTAGTATTATCCTATTATTATTAAGGTGAACGAAAATAAAAATAAAAAATAAATGAGATATCAACAATATCAGTTTGACATTATCATGAGATCAGATTCCCAATTTCCTTAATATGTCAGTTTTATGCAGGAAAAATTAACCCACAACTTAGTTAATATATATAGATTATTATTATGATAAACAAAAATAAAAACAGAAAAATAAACAAGGCATCAGCTTGACATCATTATGAGATCAGATTCTCAATTCCCTTAGAATACTAATTTTAAGTGGGAAAAATTAACTCACCCCTTAGTTAGTGTTATAAATATATTATTATTATTATTATTATTATTATTATTATTATTATTAGAGAGAACGAAAGTAAAAACAAAAAAATAAATGAGACATCAACGATATCAGTTTAACATTACCATAACATTAGATTTTTAATTCCTTTAAAATGCCAGCTTTAAGCGGGAAAAAATAATTCATCACTTAGTTATTAATATAGATATATAGATTTTATTGTTTTTACTCGTCCTCACCCCAACCCCAACCTTTCCCACACCGTCCCAATCCCCCCGCCGCGATTTTTTTTTTTTTTTTTTTGCTTTTTTTGGCTTTTTTTATTTCACTTTTTTTGTTCTTTCTCCTTTCTCACTCATTTTTTTAAATTTTTTATTTTTCCTTTTCTTTTTTCCAATGATGTTGTCGGAGTCTTATTCTTATTTTTTTTTCTTTTTTGCTTTTGCTTTGTTGTGTTTTTTTTTCTTTTTTCCTGTAACAATTTTTTGACAAAGTTTACTATATGATAAAAAATATTTTTTCGTTTAAAGGTTCGTTACGTGTATAACAAGTTATGCAATTTTTTGTAATAAGCTGTGTTATTTGTGTAACAATTTATGTCTTTTGGTCTAATAGTCTATGTTATTAAACAATCTATATTATTTATGTTATTTGTGTTATTTGTGTAACAATATATGTCTTTTGGTCTAATAGTCTATGTTATTAAATGATCTATATTATTTATGTAATAAGATAATATTGAACACATGACAGAATAAATCGAGGGAGAATTTGATTCAAGATTGGGCTGAAATTTGGGTGTTTTTGACATTCAATATAGAATTTAGCATATGATACATTTCCGAAAGTGGATCAAATAGGCGACGAGGCTCATTGGCTTTCAGGTGATGAGCACCATCGGTTTTTGGCAATCCGAGGGTGTTTCTTCTGATTCTTTTAATAATTTATTTTTATTATTTTTTACCATTGTCTACATCTATTTAAATATCTTTCAGACTTATTTTAATGAATTTCTTGCTGAATAACAATTTATGCTATTCACATAAATGACTATGTTATTTGTATAACAAGTTATGTTTGTCTGAAACAAGTTATGTTATTTATGTAACAAGTTACGTAATTCGTGTAACAGGCTTTGTTATTTCCGTAACAAGGTATGTTATGTGTATAACAATATATATTGTTAAATAAATATTATTTGTATAACAAACTATGTTTTTTGTGTAACAACTTATCTTATTTATAAAATAACGTATGTTATTTGTACAACTATTTATGTTATTTGTTTAATATGTTATGTTATTTACATGAGGGTTGGGCGATCGGAGGGGATTAAAAAAATATTTCTTAAATAGAAAAAATAATAAAAATATTAAAGAAAATAAAAAGTAACATACATGTTATTATCTGTATAACACAATATGATATATAGTATTTTTAAAATTTAATACTTAAAAAAAAAATACAAGGCAACCCCGCTGAAACTTCCGGTGAAAATAATGGTTTGCCATTTGGCAGAGCCTCAGGCACCGTTATTCTCTGGAGCCAAGTACGAAATCGGGTTGAGGCAACCGATTTTGGCCCCATTTTCTCCTCGTGACGAGAAACCATATGAAGACGTCGTATGTGCCCAACGAATGCCCTAATTATTTTTCCCATTAGTTTTGTGCGATTCAGCAGCTGTCGGTCGGCTATTTGTCCCCTACTTGCTCTACCGACTCTCCGGCCTCTCCTCAATCCTCACTGGCTGCTGCACGGTTCTATTGCCCCCTTCTTCTGTAATCTTCTTCCAGGTGAGTGTTTTCAATTTTTCATCGAATTGATTTTAGCACTTTGTTTTTCACTTTTTCGCCAATTAGCTTATAATCTGTGATGCTTGTCTGAAATAATAGAACCCGTTGATCATTGTCCCGCCTATTTTCATTGGATAACCCACTTGGACCGTCCCTTTTCCAGAAACTCGAACTTCGTTCCTGTCATAGAGTTAATGGTTGTCGGTAATCCACGACGAAAGCCCCCACTAGACTGGACTGTTAGGATTGCCCTTTCTTGTCAGTCGTTTACGAAGAACATCATAGTAAAATTGTTAACAAATTAGGATTCAGCTACATGGAGTTAATTTAATGGTTCAATTTATTTCTAGAGTTACTGAAAGTAGTTGGAGTTTTCAATTTTATGTCATTCTATTTAATTTTCATGTTTTCTTCATTCGTCAAGCTATATGCTTCTGCTAACCATTTGTTTTGGAACTGATCAGATTGGTGAAAAAGGATTTGTACCTTTTCGATTGAAAACAAGTCACAGAAGGAAGGAAGAAGAAATAGATAGATGTCAGATTCATGAATGGTATCCAAAATTCAGATATGTATCAGCACAAACTCTAATTCATGAGCTCCCGGAGTCCTTTGTCCAGTATCTTCAGGATGATTCTGGACCGTTCCTTCTGCACTTTTCGATAATGAACATTAAAGAGTCAATTGAGTTCCTTGGTGGTGCTGCATCTCCCAAGCTTAACTGGACTGCGCGATAGCGGAGCCAGGAGCTATTAGAGGACTGGGTCGGAAGAGTGAGCTGTATATTACGTACGGCTAAATTACCTTTATATATAATTTTTTTTTTTTAAAAAAACAAACTAAATAAGAAAATTTTTCAATTTAGGGGGGGCCGGAGCCGGCATGGCCCCCCCTAAGCTCCGCCCTGCGCCTAAGGACTCTGCATGGATAAGTTCAACAGGGGATCTCAAATGCACCACTTTTTCCGAGATAGCTCTTTTGCTGAAATCATCAGACTCTCTGGTCCATGACCTTTCTCATGTTTATGATTTGTGCAGTGACAAGACTGCATCAAGGCCATCAAGATTTTTCCTTGCACTTCGGAAGTGTTACGCTTCCCTGAAGCCAGAAATGGAATTTCGCTGCTTTGTGTACAAACGTAGTCTTGTGGGGATTTGCCAATGTGAGGTCACTAATTTTTATCCAGTTCTTCTTGGGAATGATGAATTGAAAATAATGATCAGAGAGTTTTTTGTGGAGAAGGTGGGGGACAATTTTGAATCTGAAAACTACACATTTGATGTTTACGTGACAACAGATGAACCAGTTAAGCTTTTTGATTTTAACCCTTGGGGCGGATGTACCTTGCCATTGTTGTTTACGTGGGATGAATTGGAGGAGAAGGTAAAGGAAGGACATGAATTGGAGTTTAGAATTATAGAATATAGATGTGGGATTCGTCCAGGTTTAAAAACTGCAGTTCCTTATGATTATCTGGATATGAGCCTCAGTAGTGGCTGGGATCAGTTCCTCAGGAATGCTGATTAGGAATCGAGGCGGCCTCCAAACTCTGCTGAAGCCGATGCATGAGTATTTGCTAACTTATATCCGGTAGGTGCTTTTTCTCGTATATAAAATTCCAACATATAGAGGACAAAATAGCTACCTTTGTGTTTCTTGTTTAGTGACATTAATTGAGGAAAGTGCATTATTTCTTTACGTTGAGATAAATGGCAGCTTGTTTCATCTTTATGCCACCATGTCTTCAGCAAAAATTGGCATGTTATTTTGTTGGAGGCAATACTGGGATGTTATGGTTGCACTGTCTTGCATGGTGCGACCATCTAATGAGGTCAGGTGAAACCACCTTATTAAATGACTCACCTCTTTCCAATGTTGTAAGGCCATCACCCGAGTGGCCTTGCCACATCAGGTGAAGCTTCCCACCTGAAGCTATAGCCTATATGATTATGAGTAAAATCTGATTGTCGTCCAACATTTTAAAATATGGTATATCTCCTCAACGCTTGAGAGGGCAGCAGAACTGGCCTGAATAGTGAGGCCCACCAACTGTGAGAGGTGGGTCTGTCCCAGGCCTGCTAGGTGCGGCCCATGTAATGTCGAACCGTGTTGCGTCCTGCTCTATGGGCCACTCAAGTCCAATATAAAGCGTGCTTAAGAAAAAGGGTTAATTAGACAATTCAGGTAGTTTGGGGCCTTCACTGTAAAAATTAGAAAATGATGGTCCCTTTCAAAAAATCAAAAAATGATGGCTTCACTAGAAATGATAGTTTCTACCACCGGTCCGCTGCTGCCGACTGAGATGGCTGGAGTTGGGGTCGCATTGATGGCAGAGTCGACGGGTGAAGGGTCGCCGGCCGATTAACGACAATTTAGGTAGATTGATGGGGGCAGATGATCGGGCAATCTGTGTTTTGGAAGGGTGGGGGTAGGGTGGCCGTGCGGTGCAGTGGGGTGGGTACCTGATTTTTCAAGGGAGACCATCATTTCCTGATTTGTGTGTGTGTGTGTGTGGGGGGGGGACCTACTAGTATTATGAAAACCAACCAAATTCAAAAAGGCTTATCTTGCCGATGACCACTTTTGCTGTTACAATGTACGAAAGAACATCACACGAACAGTGGATATAATAATTATTATTATGACCAATGATATCCATAAAGGAATTTTGAGGCCGCAGTCTATTCCTTTGCCCTTTATGTAAAAATGATGCAAAATTATATACATAGCATCATATAGTGACAGAACATGTAGTGTTAGATCAGAACTCACCCTGTATGCCTTACTTTTGTCCATCTATCATAGTTTACTTCCTACTTCTTCACCCTAAAGCCTAAAGTTGCAGAACGAATGTTACCTTCAACTAATAATAATATTCTCAAAACCACAAGACAGGAAAACGTATTGAATTCATACCTTGAACAAGTGCGTTACAAACACAGTCAACATGATAATGATACAAGTACCGGCCACAAACTTCAAGTTAAAAGCACTCTAAAACACGTACTGTACCTAACCGTGCTTTTCCAAACATATAAAATTCCGGCAGTCTCATTTTAAATTTGCCATTCTTTTGAGCCATTACTTTCCGTTAAAAAAATTTCCATCATAAGTTTATGCTCAAGCGAACGCCAATGTCATTTAGGTGACCTAACGGGTAGGTAAACAGAAACGGTATTAATGCGGATTGATGGAAACACATTCCCTGATGGCCGAACTCAAAAATTGACGTAATGAAAGTACTCAACCTGAAAAGGAAAGACTTCAGAAAAATAGAAAATTGCCTACAAGATTCATTAGTATTTCCACGAGATTTCCCCCTTGGCGAAGGGTACAGATATTACCACATCATCACACACACACACACACAGAGATATATATATATATATATATAAAGGTTGGAGAGGGTGGGTGAGATGAGGGCGGGGGGATAAACTTTCATCATCACATCACCAGCTTCAGTTTGTTAGTAACTCAACAGTAAATGAAATGATGTGAAATTTTTTTAAACAGACCCCCTCAACCTTATAAATGGTCGATATCAGTATGCAAATACAGATATCTTTCTAAATCCTTAAGAGAGACTTAAAATGTCTACTATAAAATGAACTAGAAAGGTTAGTCTATTCACTAACAACCAGACCACAACAACACGACGCTCTTCCGATCTCTCTACCATACATGGGCCAAAAGGATGTTGATGACGGGTAAGAACAGTAACACTGTAGGAGAGCACCAATCATCAGCTAAACTTGCCAATCTCCATTTTCTTCCTGATTGCTTTTTGACCATGATAAACAAAGGAGTCTATTATCCCCGAAACAGTGAAAACACCTGAGGCAGTAACCACAATTATGGTAGGGGGAAAACTATTAAGTTCATCATACACTACAAGCATATGTTCAGGCATGCGCACGTGGACCAAAAAAAAAAAAAAGCTGTATGTGGGGATGCTTCATGTTTGGTGTTATACCCCCATCTTGTTTCCTCTTTCTCGTCATCACTTTTTTGCGTGCAGGGAGAGAGAGAGAGAGAGAGAGAGAGAGAGAGAGAGAGTGTGTGTGTGTGTGTGTGTGAGTGAGTGAGTGAGTGAGTGAGAGTGTGTGTGTGTGTGTGTGTGTGTGTGTGTGAGAGAGAGAGAGAGAGAGA
>CAVNYN010221087.1:0-42313 GCA_963692815.1 Nyctanthes arbor-tristis
TGTTTTATTCAAAGTTTGAGTCACAGAGGCACAGTGAACAATAGAGACCGCATGAACAGTATACAATCCATTCACCTTAGGAATATTGATAAGCTCAAAAGAATCATCAATAATCACACGACAATGTCTATTCTTGATCCTCATATCAAAACCAAGCTCATCCCACTCCCCCAAAGAGATTAAATTCTTCCTAAGATCAGGAACGTATCTTATTTTCTCC
The DNA here is from genome assembly GCA_963692815.1 of Nyctanthes arbor-tristis. NCBI lineage: Eukaryota > Viridiplantae > Streptophyta > Magnoliopsida > Lamiales > Oleaceae > Nyctanthes > Nyctanthes arbor-tristis. The sequence goes on from CAVNYN010221087.1 coordinate 221, forward strand.
AAAGTAATGGTTTTACCATTATCAAACCTAATTGTCATCGTTCCTATGCCTTTAATCTCACAATCATCCTCATTAGCTAAGTGCACACAGCCACCATTAACTAAACTGAGGTCAGAAAACCATTCCCTAATAGGACTCATGTGAAAAGTATAGCCAGTATAAAAAATCCATTCAGTTTTAGAGTTTTCAAAAGTGACAACATAAACTCCACCATTATTTTGAACATCATTTTGAACAGCAGCTTTTCCTTGGTTTTTCTGAATTTCTTTCAGATCATTTATCTTTTGAAAACATTCTTTTTGCAAAATGACCAGGCTTTTTACAGTAATAACATTTCTTTCCCTTTTTACTCTTCCCTTTACCTTTGAAATTATCTTTTCCTTTTTCAGAAAAGTTTTTATTTTGCTTAGAAGAAGAAGCTGCAGAAGAGTTAGAATTTTTCTTGTTTTTAAAATGTTTACATTTAACAGTAAAAGCCTTAGATTTTCCAAAATCCTTTTGCTCAATTTTTAATTCTAACTCTTTGTTCCGTAAAGAAGAAACTATTATATCAACTGTCACATTTTCTCTACCATATTCCAAAGCATTTTTCAAATCTTTGTACTTCTCACCAAGAGAGTTTAAAAGAGCTATAACTTGCTGGTCATCAGAATTTTTTTCTTTACAATTTGCAAGATTTTGAGTGAGTTTTGTAAATCTGTCAATATTTTCCTCAAGATTCAAAGAATTGTCAAATTTAAAACCAAAAAACTGTTTTAGTAGATGACATTTATTTGGCATGGTCCTAGTGAGGTACAAGGTCTCTAACTTCTCCCAAATCTCACTAGCACTCTCACTCTCTCCCATCTTCCTCAACACATTATCCGACAATTGTAGAAAAATAGAACTCCAAGCTTGCTCATCTATTTCCCTCCTCCTAAAGGCACTAAACTCAGCAGGATAGGAATTATATAAGGCATATGCACATTTTTGCTGTAATAAAAGAGCACGCATCTTTTGGCGCCAAAGACTAAAGTATCCGGTATCCGACCAAATATCAATATCAAACGAGCAGCCATAACTCAATGCAACAAATAAATCACAACAATAGTACAACAACCCAGCAGTAGATAAAAACAGCAAAGATGACAACAAGAGTTAATATCCAGAGACTATTCACAGTAACACAATTCTTTATCCCAAAAATTACAACAAAACAGTAGGTACCCAAGGCAGACACTAATATGCAGAATTAGTAGCCCGTCCTAAAAACCAGTGAAATTAATCAACAGGCTTTAAGATAAAAAAAAAAAAAACTAAACAAGGTTTGACGGTAATATTTCAAAATACACTTATCAAAACCTAAAAGTTCCAGCCCCTTAGATTCTTGGATCCTTGTAGGAGACCCAAGACAAAGGCAGCGAAGACACTCTAATCCGATAAGTTTCTTTTGAAAAATCAAACTGAGAATTAAAGAGTTCAAGAAAGATGTTTTTACCTGTTTTGTGTAATACTCCAAACAATGCAAAAACCTCCAAGAAATGCAAGAAGTCCAGTAACGATTATAGGCAACTTCTGTTGCCTAAAGCAGGTACAAGTTGTCAACAAGAGTTTACCAACAATTCCAACAAATGGAATAAAAACAGTTTCAACAATTTCCCAAGAACAGAATTAGTTTTTATTCTATCAAAGAAGCTGCCCAGCAAGGTTTTTACTGCCAAAAATCAGTGACCAAGTGGTAGAAATTTCCAGCACAATTAAAGAACAACAGTGCACTCTAAGAAACACTACAACAGCAAAAACCCAGTATTTTTCAGCATATAAATTCAGCAGAAAAATTCAAAAAACAGCAGCCAAGATACTTGGTCCAGAAAATGTAAACTGAAATGCGCTTATCTTTTGAAAGTGCAGCAGCAAAACGCCGAGAAAATCAGCCCCAGATGCCTTGAATAATTCCCAACGCAAATGTGTGAAGAAAGGAATTTGTGGTAGTTGAATCCGGCAGTCAAGAATCAAATTTCTGAACCAAAATCACCAAAATTTCCTCCAAGAAATATGGCAGGTTCTGAAATTCGCCAAGTAAGAGACCGGCTGTTGAATCTTGGAAGCAAGAGATCAAAACCAGCCACAAAGAATGCCAAGTGCAGAAACTCTGTTAGCGAACCAGAATTCTGGGTCCAAGGTGCAGAAACAGCAGCGAGAATTAGTGAGGGGAGTTCCTAGTTGAGTCCAAAAAATTAGCTATCTTGAAATCAGCCAAAGGAAGAAGAAAAATTCCCAGCGAAGTGACAAGAAAACCAGAACAGAAAACTCCCTTTCAAACTCCACCAAGACTGGTTCGAGACACGTTCTTCAAACACCCAAGAAATCCCGAAATCACCACCAAGATTCAAGCCTAACACACTAAGAACCCAAGAACAAGTTTCAGACCCAAAACAAGCTCTCGATTCAAGCCTGCACGAACTAAGAATCGTAGACACAGAAGAATTTGTAAGCACCCCCAATTTTGTGCGCGTTAAGAGCCCTAATCGAGAGTCAAGAACAAAAATGCCAAGTTTCTTGTTCAACCGAAACCCTAAATCGAGAGTTAGGAAACGGAAACCCCAATTTCAGACCACAGAAAATCGATTACAAAATCCCCTAGTGTGCTTTGATACCACTTGTTATGTTAATCGACCCTTACAACTCTCAAATAACCCGATTCCCTCATTGTTTGCAGAAAACGAGACAAAAACGAACACAAAATATGGTCGGCCAGAAGGCCCCGGAGTTCGGCACCACCGCCTAGTCTCCGTTGAAGCTCCACCGGAGTGGAATGGCTTCCATTCCACTATAACCTCAGAAGTTTACACAATTTCGAGTACAAAACTCACACAATGAAGAATCACAGAAGATTCTCACAGTCACAGATAGATCTCAACATACTCTCTCCAATCTCTAACCTAAACCGACCAAGAGACTCTCACGAAGAGATGGAAAGAAGAAAATTACAGAGAGGAATATACAAGAAACCCTATCTGAAAAGAGAGAGCGATACAATATGTTTTCCAACAGTACGCAAGGGCATATAAATACAAAAGGAATGGATGGCCTTGATCTATCTTTGAAGATCCAACGGTTCACACACACTAGCAGCCACAAGACTTTAAAGTGTGCTTTCCAAATGCAACTCTTGTTTTGAAAAGAAAACAACTTTCACAATTAACGTTGCTCTTAGCTTACTAAGATCACCATCTATAAACAGACACGTCAAAAAACACATAAACGAATTATCCTTAGGGTCGATCACTTAAGTGATGAGAAGATCATCAACACAGAAAACAATGTAAAGTACTATAGATTTGGTGAAGAACGGAAAGAAAAAGTAATGGTTATTAGAGGTTAGTGATTTGTTTGATTTGTAAATCAAACTCTCACTTTTATTAACTGCTCAGGTTGGACAAATGAGGAAGATTATCTGAGCCCTTCGTAAAATTTATTAAAGTGATTCCAATCTTTATGGAAATTATAAGAATGCCATGTGAGCTTATATATTACAGCTTTTTGTAAAATTTATTAATGTGATTCCAATCCTTGTGGAAATTATAAGAATGTCATGTGAGCTTACTACAGCTTTTGCCAAGAACAAATAGCATCTTTGCTTGAAAAAGTTTTCAATACCATCTGTTGGTACCACTGCGGTACCCAATGGATGAGGTGGCAGAATGCAAGAGAACATGCGGTGTCGGTAAAATATGTGAGCAAAGTTTTACCAATATTTTTTATTGGCTTTACTTAATTATCTTGTTATTGGTTTTTAATAGTCAAAGGATTGTTAGAGATAAGATTTGCTTTATTTCAAATTACATTCAGTTTTGATTGTTATTTGAGATAAACATTTTATCACAAATAGATATTTCATATTTAATTGTTCATTAAATGTAGATATATTGTTTGAATATGAAATATGGTTGATAATTCAAATTCGAATATTCTTGATAATTATCCTTAGACTTTTGGGAAGTCTATTTATTGCAGGAAAGTGGTCAAAAGTGTGTGGACTTTGGGAGTGCTATTGGGCTTTTAGAACATCACGTCAGTTAGGAGAAATATTGAGTGAGACTTACCAAAAGCACATAAAGTTGAACATGATAGAATTGACTCAAGTTGAGCAAGACAAAACATGCTTCACATGCATGGATATTTTCCAGAACAGTTTTTGAACTGAGAGTTCTTTGAGTGGAAGTGTGAGCAATCCCAAACTAGGTAATCAACTTTTTGGTGTGTAGAGTTAAGAACGGAGGTTCTTAATCCAGAAGGTGGTTGCGATCGAGTACAAGAAAGGAGTGGTGATAAAGTCAAGACCGGAGGGTTTGGTTCTACTCCATCAACAAGTCAGAAGAAAGAAATAGGGGAGTTTGTTTGCTTACTCTGATTGTTCTTTTGTGTTCTTGCGAGTTTACAAAAATCATTTTTCTTGTACTTTGATTATCTTTATAGTGGATTGTTTTCTCGTGGCAAGGGGGCCGGTGGATTTCCCCTTAGGGGTTTTACCACGTTACATCTGATGTTCTCATTTTAATCCCGTAATTATATTCTGCATGTTCACTACTACAGAATTTAAAATAAACAACCACGATAGACGTCAGTTCTTGTAATAAACGACGCCTATAAAAGACATGGTGGCAATTTTGAAATTAAATGTCAAAAAATACAAGTCGGTTCCGCTTAAGAACCGACGTTTAAAGTGTGGAAAATGGATAGGCGTCGGTTGCAAAGTTGCAACCGATGCCTATACTCAAGAATGGGCGTCGGTTCTCTTAAGGAACCGACGCCCATTAGTTGTAGGCGTCGGTTTTGAATAGCAACCAACGCCTATAACTTGTATTTCAACTTCACAGCTTGTATTTTCTGCGCATTTCGACCGAACCCTTGTCTGTAAAATTTCGTGATTCCCTTTAACCCAACCTTCCAAAACCCATAGCTCTCCCTCCGATCACTTCCACCCGAAGTCACAACCATATTGAGAGGCGGGCATCTAGCAGTCGGCGGCGGGAGGCGTTGCGGCGCAGTGGTGTTTTATTTTTTCCATTTCGAGCTTCTATTTGGTTTTGGTGGCTTATCATCCATTTTTTCATAGTATTTTGAAGGTAAGTATTCTCTTTTTGTTATTTAATTTGCAATGTTGTGGTTATTTGTTTACAATTTGAGAAATAAAATTTTTTAGTTTGTATATATTTAGTAAATATAGATTTGTTGATTTTAGTGGATTTTTTGAATTTCTGGGACATTATTTGTTAAATATATGTATTCGCATTATTGTGGGTTCACATGATTTAGTTAGATTGCATGAATTTTTGGGGTTTTTATAGAAGTGGAAATTGTTGCACACCATGTGTTCGATAAAATGCCTAATAAATATGAACTTGTAATTTATGCATTGCCTCGAGAGATGGATAAGTAAAGGTGTTATGCTACTGTATACGTCGAAAAGTGTTGATAGATAAATAAATTAAGAAAATTATATAATGTAAAAATTCTTTGGAATGGTTTGTAATATGAATAACATGTAATTAAGTCGATAAATAGCTTTAAAAAATCAAATAATGAAAAATTCTTTGTTTAAATTTATGATACAGATGATCAAAATGTAATTAACAAATAACATTGAGTTTCAAGTAAATAATGAAAATCAAATAATACAAAAAATCTTTGATGGAGAACGTGATAAAAATAATCTTGGAATTAACATGCTAAATAATTTAAGAAACTCGAATAATGAAAAAAATTTTCATTATAATTTAAAGTTTGCTTTATCTAGTGAATGCATATAACATGGTAGAACTAAATAGATAAGTAACATGATAAATATATAACTTAAGAAAATCAAATTATGAAAAATTGCTTGATTAATTTTGTGATGCAAATGATGGCATCCTAGTTAGGTTCTTAAACCTTTAGTCAAGGGTTCGATTCCCCACCCCCACAATCCCCACTGTATCAAAAAAAAAATAACAAACAATATTAATATATAAATAAATGTTGAAAATAAAAAAATGTAAAAATTTATTTGATTATGTTTGTGATTAAAATAGATATGCAGTTAAAAAGAATGAGTAAACAAACGAATTAAGAAAATTAAGTAACGAATTAATGAATATTTAAATAACAAATAATATTTATGTACAAATAAAATATGGAACTCAAACAATGTAAATATTAATTTGATTGTGTTTGTGATAAAAATAAATATATAAATAACAAATATGAGTAAACAAATGAATTAAGCAAATCAAATAATGTAAGGAAAATAATCGTTTCAAAATAAATAACTCATGTGTTGGTCATCTCAATAGGTCGTGAGATATATATGGATCGTAGTTGGATATATGGGAGTCGTACCTCATTAGAATATTTAAATGGGGTTGAAGAGTTTGTAAAGTTTACCGATGATAATAGAAAAAGGAAACGGGAAGAATTGATGGTTTGTCTATGCCGCAATTGTAAGAATCTAAAAAAAATCATAGCTATATGGAAGTGAAGAACCATTTGATTAGGCGTGGTTTTAAGGAGGGTTATACGTGGTAGTTTTAGCATGGTGAGAGTTTGGTTCCTAGGACGGCACTGGTGACAACGAGGGTGCTGAGGAGGAAAACACTGTAAACAAGAGTGATGAGATTAATGTGGGTAGAAAAGATGACATTGTCCAGAATGATCGGATAGATGAAATGATGCATGATATACAAGAAGATTTCATTGAGATTCCTCATATTTTCGACGGCATGTTTATCGATGCCGAAATGCCTTTGTTTCCTAGATGTAGTAAGTTTACAAAGTTATCTGCCGTGTTCAAATTGTATAACTTGAAAACAAAAAAATGGGTGGAGTGACAAGGGCTTTACCGGGCTATTGGAACTTCTAAGAGACATGCTTCCCAAAGATAACGAGGTTTCTAACTCGACCTATGAGGCAAAGAAATTGTTATGTCCATTGGGTATGGAAATTAAGAGGATTCATGCATGTCCAAATGATTGTGTCTTGTACCGGCATGAGTACTAGGACTTGCATATGTGTCCAAAGTGTGGGGCGTCGCGGTATAAGAGAAATGATAGCAATGATAAAAGTGAGAAGAAAGGCCCTTCGGCAAAAGTGTTATGGTATCTGCCTGTAATACCTAGATTCAAGCGCCTACTTGCGAATGCAAATGATGCAACGAAATGTGATGGCATGTCGATGGGAGGAAAGAAGGCAGAAAACTCAGACATCTGGCAGATTCTCCCTAGTGGGGGAACATTAACAGGATGTTTCCTGAATTCAATATAGAAGATAGGAATCTTAGGCTTGGTCTATGTATAGATGGAATGAACTTGCATGGTAATATGAGCAGTCGACATAGTACTTGGCCAGTTCTTTTGGTATGTTACAATCTTCTTCCTTCATTGTGTATGAAACGGAAGTACATCATATTTTCATTGTTGATTTCGGGGCCTAAACAGCCAGGTAACGATATAGATGTGTATCTCGCACCACTCATTGATGATTTGAGGTTGTTGTGGAACGAAGGTGTGCCAGTGTTTGATGCATATGACAAGAAGCATTCCACATTGCGGGCTATGATTTTTTGCACCATAAATGACTTTTCATCATATGGTAACCTGTCAGGTTATACTACCAAAAGAGGCAAAGCATGCTCCATTTGTGAAGATGAGACGACTGATCTTTGGTTGATTAACTGCAAGAAAAACTTATTCATAGGTCATCGAGCATTTCTCTAGTATGACCACCCGTATTGAAAGAAGAAAAAGGCTTTCATTGGGAAAACAGAGACTCGAGTTGTCCGCTTGCCGTTAACAGGAAGACAGATTTATGAAAGAGTTCAAGATGTAAATGTTGTGTTTGGTAAAACCTCTAAGCCTCCTCAAAAAGGTCTATGGAAGAAGAGATTGATATTCTGGAATCTACCATATTGGTAGCACTTGCAAGTTAGACACTGTCTCGAATGTCTGCGATAGTGTCATCGGAACATTATTGAATATCCCAGCAAAGACGAAAGATGGTGTCAAAGTTAGAAAAGACATTGTTGTAATGGGAATACGGGACCAGTTGGCACTGCAGGAGTAGGGAAAATGTACATATTTGCCTCATGCATGCTATACCTTATCTAAATAAGAGAAAACAAGTTTTTGTGAGTGCCTAAATGTTGTTAAGGTTCCATATGGCTATTCATCAAATATCAAGAGGCTTATCTCGATGAAAGACTTGAAATTGGTTGGCATGAAGTCTCATGATTGTCATGTCTTAATGAAACATTTTTTGCCAGTTGCAATACGAGGTATATTGCCAAAACATGTTAGACATGTCATAACTAAGCTCTGCTTCTTCTTCAACAAGATTTGTGGCAAGGTAGTTGATCCGGAGGCGTTAGATGCTTTGCAGACCGATGTTGTTATGACTCTATGCCAGATAGAAATGTATTTTCCACCATCATTTTTTGACATTATAGTGCATTTAATTGTTCGTTTGGTGAGGGAAATTAAGATTTGTGGTCCGGTGTTCTTAAGGTATATGTACTCGTTTGAGAGATACATGGGTATTCTGAAAGGATACGTGAGAAGTCGATCTTGACCGGAAGGCAGTATCATTGAAGGTTATACTGTTGAGGAGGTAATTGAATTTTGTACTGATTACCTAGATGGGGTGGAAGCCATTGGTATTCTTAAATCGCAGCACGAGGGTCGACTAGGAGGTAAAGGTATGATTGGATTCAAATCATATGTGCCCACTGCTGAAATGTGAGATAAAGCTCACCTCCTCGTCTTGTAGCACCTTACTATAGTTCACCCATATTTGGAGAAGCACATGTCCATGTTAAGGTGACAGAATCCTTTAAAAGGTGAGTTGTGGTTGAACAGTAAACATAATCACTCATTTATATCATGGTTTAAAGATAGAGTTATCTAGCAGTTGTCACACACTTCGAACACCATTACGGAAACAATGAAATGGTTGGCGTACGACCCGGGGATGGATGTTTCTTCTTATCAAGGATATGACATTAATGGGTACACGTTTTATACAAAACGTTAATATGATAAGAGCACAATGCAGAAAAGTGGAGTGACGTTCATAGCACTGTCATCTGCATATTCTAGTAGAACTGGTACAAGATTGACGGATGCCGCAATGTCGTATTATGATGTTATTGAAGAAATTTGGGAATTTGATTACAAGGTTCTCAAGGTTCCTCTTTTTCGCTGTAAATGGGTTGAAAACCGCTGGGGTGTTTGAGTTGACAAATTGGGTTTCACCCTAGTAGACTTTAGTCGGACAGGCTATCTTCATGACCCTTTCATTTTTGCATCTCAAGCAAAGCAAGTCTTCTACGTTGTTGATCCTATTGAGCCCAAGTGATCAGTTGTCCTTCAAGGCAAAAGACGAATAGTTGGCATTAACGATGTTGCTGACGAAGAAGAGTATGATCAGTTTGACGAAACCCCTCCATTCTCAGTTGGAATAGATCACATTCCTGCAGGGGATGATAACCTAGAGACAAATTATCTTAGTTCAGATCATGAGGAAGGCCTGTGGATTGACCATCGCTCATGATCACAATGTAGTTGTGTTAAATCATTTATATCTGATTTATGCATGTCATGCTAATATCTTATTATTGGATTATGATATCTATATACGAAGTTGATCGTTCTGATTTATACATGTTGTGCTTTGTATGTAGGCAGTCATGAAGCGATGGATGATGAAAATGGTAGCAAAAAGAAGCGGATGAAAGGTCCTACAACTTGCAAGAAGTTGAAGAAGACGGATGATGCTTCAAGAGTAGTTGAGTTCGATGAGCTTGGTAGGCCTATCGTCTTGTTTAGTACGCAGTTGGCCAACCACATGAGAAGTGTGGTCCGGATTTATGTGCATATAAACTATACCAGTTGGCATGAAGTTGAGGATACTCTTAAGGACCTTGTTTGGGGGGATGTCCAGGTATCTATTGAGTGTACATATATGAATTTGCTAACTTATTTACATTGTTGTTATAGAGTTGTTCAATCTTGTTGTTTTGCAGAAGAAATTCAATCTCGAAGATGACAGGTTGAAGCCTGCTATTTTGAGAATAGATGGGATTAGTTGGAGACGGTTTAAGGCGAATTTAGTGAAAACTTACATCAAATAGCAGCACAAGAAATATAAAACTCCTCGTGAGCTGTACACATTCATTACTGAAGACATGTGGAATAAATTCAAACAAGATCTGACACTCCAGAGTTTAGGTAAGGAACTTGCAGAATTTTGTATTACTTTTACATTGCATGGGTATCTAAATAAAAACAGTTGTGATGTGTCTTTTAGGAGAAAAGCGAGAAGGTGAAGTAGAGTCAAGTGCATAACAAGCACCCACACTTTTTAGGATCTGCCGGTTATGCTCGTAGGAGGCCTGGGTGGATTATTGCAGATCACTTATCTTTCTCCTCCTCTTGTGGGTCAATTAGCTCAACCATTCAGTCCCAAGATCATTGTTACGATTTTCAGGCAAGGTTGAAGTTGGGGCACGATGGTAATTATTACATACCCAACGATGCAACAAAGCAGGTTTATGAGAAAATTGTGAGTATAACTTGCACCACTGATTTTTTCATTACATCAACTTACGTGCACTTATTTGTATCATGAAATTTTTCAAACATATAGAAATGAAAGAGGACGCCAGCAGTGGAAATTTTGTCCCAAAGAGACACCAGGATATCTTGACGATTGCTCTTGGCAATGAGGAGCACCCTGGTAGACTGAGGGGTTATGGTGTATACGTCACTATGAGGGACGTGTACGGTAGACCTGAAGAGCTAAGGCGAAGACAAAGTGGGGTGGTGTCGATAGATGGTCTTAGACAGGTAATAACAGTAGGGGTAGAGGCGAGCATCACTGAGTGAGTGAGGAATGAGACCATGACACAGATGCAGGCTCAATTCGATAGGATGCAGTCGCAGATCTTCCAAAGCCTTGGCCCGTAAGTACCACGGGATATTATTGGCATGGAAATACTTACAGCGGCTAGTCCTTCTGTCAAGCCACCGACCCGTAGTAGCCGTCACTCGGTCGATCCCCCGTCATAGACATAGAGGTACTTAGTGCTTATTTGATCCTCTTTTAACATATCTCTTTATAAGCCACCTACCACTGATTTGACAACTACTTATTTATAACCACAAATTTCAAATTTGCATTAAATCTACACTACTCATTTCACTAACTTATAATTTCTTTTTGTAAGTCATTTTCAAAAAGAGAATCAAACATCCACTTAGTGTTGCGTTGTAATGTCTGTGAATGCATTAATTTCATTTCAAATCTTACAGCTAACGTTATTTTGTTCAATTGTGTTGAATATGCGAAGCAGCCGACCCCGTGTCGTCTTGCCCTTGTGTGTGATGATGTGACTAAAATTGTAGGAGTCGGAATGGTTTACCCACCCGCTGTTGATATGTTGGTGCACGGTCAACAGCCAGTGCCCGGTCATTGCAAAGTGTCAGTTGACTCTATAGATCCTGAAGTATTGAACTTGAATCTTCCGGTGTCAAATTCATTTCCGCAGCAGTTAGTTGATGTAGCTGAAAGCGGTTTAACTCAGTAGTGTTGCCACCAAATGTAATGAATTGAACTTACATAAAAGCTCCTATCCTCATTGCATTTCATGTTACCCATGTTATGATGGCAATCAAATTGTAACCACAGTCGGAGATAGTGGAGCAATCGGCATCCAAGGAAAAAGGCAAGGAGCCCGCGAGTATTGAGCAGCCTGCGAGTGTTGAAGTCTCTTCAGGATGGCCTAGTCTTGTTGACGCTGCAACATTGGCATCCTTGAGTCTCGTTCTTAAAAAGTTGCACACCGTGGCTGTTAGGTTGCCCCTTTCTATGGATTTCATTGACGTGCCGATGGATGTGAATATGTTTCACCACCCCATCGATAAGGTCAATACAATTCATGTTTCGGTTAACGATATCACCAATCTGCTCAGGATGGGATGGTTGAATGTATCTATTTTGCAAATTTGGGAAATGTAAGACTTCTTCTTTCATATTTAATTATATTATATAATTTTTTATTTGACATTTCACCACTGATATAATGTATTTCAAGTACCTACATCAGGTATGCAACCAATTCGAGATTACAAATATCGGGTTTCTTTGTCTATCGATGACTGCGGATGTTAACTTTCAAGTTTGTAAGGGGCCAGGTTTTAACTACATGCTCAGCGCACTTGAAAATTTGACGGACAAGAAATACATTCTAATACTGTATCATCATAAGTAAAAACCATTACAGATATTAATCTACTTGTTTTAAACATGCTTTCACTTAATTTGAAATATTTTTGATTAACATATGCAAACTTACATTATTATAAAATTTTGCAAAAACCACTGGCTATTGCTTGTGCTATACCTTCAGCGCAATATGGTGTACTACTTGGATTCACACGACGCTCTTCCGATCTGCACATTTGATATCAGGGTGGATTTGAGCATGTAAGCAATTATCGATAACTAAGGTTTCGTTTAGTATCGTTTATAATTGGATTAGTTTATATTATACTTTTAAATTTGAATTTTTGAGGCATGTGGATTAATTTGATTGGATAAAAGTATTTTTGTGTAATTAAGCTGGAGTTTATTTAACTTATACTCACACACACACATATATATGACAATTTTAGGGTAATTAGAACATTGTGGGCATATGGGAAAATAAGGAAAACCAATCTCTGGTGGAAATCAATTGAGGTATGAAAAGTATTATCTACATGTTACAATAACTATATAATGAAGTTTCAAATTTTAGTGGTTTAATTGCTAATATTAATTTTCAACTTGTTGGAAATTTTAGTGTGCTCAGCAACTAGGACCCAACGAGTGTGGCTATTGTGTAACGAAAAATATGTATGATATAGTCACATAATGTTCTGGTAGTTCAGAATATCTTGAGAATGTATAAATATTTATCGAAAACTAAGAATTTTCTAAAGATTCATGTATATATTTTATTAACAAAGTATTTATATTTTTTTTGTTTGTTGCAGGCATATAATGTTGGATCGTATGATCATTCGAAAATAGACGAGATTCGTGATATGTGGGCCAAGTACTTTATCGACTATTGTAAATAATCTTTTGTCTTATTTGTTTTGAAATATGGATTACTTATGCATTATATATTTTCTCATAGTGGTCTAAATTAATTTAATCAATTCTTGGGTTATGTGTTTGTAAGTATTGGTTTTATTTTTTGTAGTTAGATTAATTGTATGTGTAGATTCTGTTTCTTATTGGCTTTGGATGCTGTGTTTGTTATTGGATACTGTGTTTGTTGTTTTACATCTTCCGCAGAGCTATAATAGCTTCTTACGCTGCTATGTATACTGGAAAAAAATATGAAGAGACGTTGGTTGTCACATAAAAACCGACGCCTATAGTATATTTACAAAAAAATAAAAAAATAAAAATAAGCTTTAGGCATCGGTTATTGGCATACAACCAAGGTCTAAAACAACTTATAGGCGTCGGTTCTTATTAAAGTATATTTCTGCGTTTATTTTTTTTAAGAAATACTATATGCGTCGGTTGTTTACATAGAACCGATGCCTTTGGTGTACTTTAGGCATCACCCACAAATCAACGCGTATACTTGAACAATTTGCATCGCTGCTGATAGCGTCGCCACCATAACCGACATGTATTGCTCATTACAACTGACGCCTATTATGCTTTTTTGTAGTAGTGGTTGTTTGATGCGGTTGCCTAAACTTAATCATATTTCATTTGGAGATTGTACTCTACAATACTATGCAAATTCTGTTTAGCTCACTTTGAACAGAAAGTTTAATTGAAATATTCATATTACGAGACATCTATGTACTTAAAAACTTTCAGTTGGTATAAGAGCGTGTCGCTTTTACTAAAAGTGCAATCTTATTGCTCTAGATATGGAGTCGAGTGTTGTGACATCTTTTAGACCACCTATTTTGAATGGAACTAACTATGCTTATTGGAAAACCCATATTCAAGTCTACATTTAGTCTTTTGATGAAAAAGCTTGGCATTCCATTATTAAAGGTTCTAAAACACCTACTGTTACTAGAAACAATGTTGAAAGGGTGAAATAACCTGAAGAATGGAGTATCAATGACTTTGGTAATGCTAATGCGAGTTCTAAAGCATTAAATGCAATCTTCTTTCTTGTGGATGCTAACCAATTTCGTCTTATTTCTACTTGTAAGATTGCAAAAGAAGCATGGGAGATATTACGAGTAGCACATAAAGGGACATCTACAGTGAAGACATCAAAATTGCAAATGCTCACCTCAAGGTTTGAACTACTGAGGATGGAGAAAGGAGAAGAATTTACAGATTTCTTTGCAAAATTGAGTGACATTACGAACTCTGCATGTGCACTCGGGAAAAAATATTCAGAAACGAAGATTGTGCAAAAAATTCTTCGCTCACTGCCCTATCGGTTTCATCCCAAGATCACCGCCATAGAAGAAAGCAAAGACATTACCAAACTGAAAATCGAGGAACTGGTGGGATCTTTAATGACCTATGAACTTCATCTCAATCAAAGAAAGAAAGAAAAGAAGCGCAACGTAGCATTCAAGATGGAGGAATATGAAAATGAAATTAAAGAAGATAAAGATAAAACTGATGAAAATATTGACACTTGTTCCAGACTATTTAAGCAATTTTTGGAGTTCTATCAGAAAAGAAAAATTCAAAAAAATTAGCTTCAACAAACTAAAAAAGAAATATCCTCATCTACTAAATCCAAAAACTCTAAGAGCCAAATTCAATGTCATGAATGAAGGGTTTGAACATATAGCCCCAGAGTGTGCCAACATATTGAAAAGAACTTGTGATAAAAAGGTAATGCATATTATTTGGAGAAAAGATGAAGGGAACTCTAATTCAGATGTGGAGGATAGCACCTGCAAAAAATATGTCAAATCACTGCCTGCATTTTTCCATCCAAATACTGATCTATATGAATTTTTGTTTGCAGGAACAATCGATGAAACACCTAGCAGAACATGTGATGTTCCAAAAGAAGACATGACTATTGATGAAAAGAAGAGTGATCAGTTGCAAATAGTGATTTAACAATTGGATGAAAAGAATTCTCGAATACAAAAACTTTCAAAAGAACTTGATGAGGCAAAATGTAGGATCAAAGAACTCACAATTGGATCCACACGTCTCAATGAAGTTCAAAGCTATGGAAGAACTCCTAATATCAAAAGTGGCTTAGTTTACACTGAAGAAGGGAAAGAAAAGTTGTCTACTGACTTACAATTTGTCAAGGAGTCAAATCCTAGTGTTTTGCCTACTGTGAACACAATTTTTGTGACTAATAACAAGGAAGACAGTACTGCACATCATCAGCAAATTCTATCCCGCTCAACAGTGTCTAAATCTCTCATATAGCCTAGGATTGGAAGTAACAGGACAAGTGTGATTGGAACAAGATCCACTACTGGAACCCAGAGAAATTTTAGATTTCCAGTTAGTTCAAAATCACACAAATCATATAACAAGGTGTCAGGTAAGTATTCTTCCCATATTCCTTTTCAATATGATAAACATCGTCATGCTAGTTCTAAATTTTCTATTCATTCCAAAATGACTAGTAGGCGCCAGTGGAATCAAATTTCTCATCTTCCTAAATGGTCTAAACACATGCCCAATTTCTTTACTGCTCATGAGAAAGGTAGACAAATTAAAAATGCAAGAAGTAAAGAAAGATTTAGGCTTGTTAGAAAATCTATGTTTGAGCCCATATGTTTTTGTTGTAGTGTTACTGGTCACAAAAAGTCTAAATGTCATAGACTTTTAGATAATAAACATAAAAGCATGAATGTGAAGTTTGAAAATGAGAGAAAACCCAAGAGCTTATTGAATGTGACACAAATTTGGATTAAAAAGGAAGATTTGAAATTTTATGCAAATAAGATTATCCTTAATAATCTTGTTCATCCTGTTGGCCATTATTATTCACCAAATTTATTGTGTACTTGCTCTTTGAAAATCTTTTCATTTTGCATTTTATATCTAGTTATTTGTGTGAATAATTTAATTTTAAAAAAATTTCCTGTATATCTTTTGAATTATTTCATACATGTATTTGATCTTGCCATGTGGTCCAAGATGGTAAATTTTCGGGAATTGTCTCTTGAAATCAAAGGGCTTGGGTCAAGATAGTCAGGGGAGCGAAAGGAAAAAAAGGTTCTACATCTTAATGCAAGTCAAAACTTGCAGGGAAAAAAAACTCAGGAAACACATATCTCCAGGTAGACAAAATTCGCAAAATTTGATTCTGACTAAATAGGTAAGTATTGAGCTAGATAGAATTCTCTTGGTATCTTCATAATGTACTAGGTTGCGAGGAAGTTCAATTCACATATTCTTTTGTTTTGCTTTAAGGATCATCACGTTTGAAAATTACTTTGTCTTTTGATGACCTTGATTGACTAAGTATCAGTATGCTGATGTACTTACCAAGTCTTTGATACTACTGGATTTGAAAGTCTTTGAAACTTGTTGAATATTTGCGTGATGCATTCTTTTTATCAAACAAAAATTATATATTGAAGTTTATCTATCATTTTGTTTGAAATTAGCATATGTGCTTGTGTGTTGCATTCGTTTGTAAAAATTTTTATTTTGATGTTTTTAACACAATACGGATTAGTAATATATTTGTGGTTAATGGACTAAATTTTGTTTTTCCAGTCAAAGTGTTGCTCATTTAATCAGGCTGGTAATATCTGAAGTGTTAATCACATTTTTGACATCTATTTGTGAGTAAGTCACGCCTATGTTTGTTATAAGGTATATCAGAAGTGGTATTTGTTGTGTAGACCCATGGTTAGTATCTCAAATCTCTCTGCACTTTGTACACTTCTGATGCTAGGAGCAAGGCCAGTGGAATATACGACTGACAATTCAAATAGAAATATATATTTCATAGCTATAGAGTTTGATTGAAAAATGGTCATTCCATCTCCAAGAGAAAAAACCATTAATTTGAAAAAGTCGGTTTACTGGGTGTTATGTGTATTTTTCTCATATAGAGATTTTAGAGATGATGGCTGGTCTGCTGTGCACGCATGTGTCTGTTCTTTGGTATGTCATAAAGCAAATATTCAGTTGTGATTGACCTTGAGGTCTGTCCTTTCACACACACACACGGGGTATAACATGAAAAAAATTAATTTGGTTGTGTGCTAATTTTTTACTGGTAGATCCTTGGTTAGTCTGTTAATTATGAATTAAGTTATTTAACTTTGTGTAATGTGTTTTTATACACAAAAAAAAAAAAGAAAAAAAGAAATTTCAGATTTGTTTTTGTCATACATATATTCTAATCTGCATGCTTGACTTGTGTGTGATTTGTCTTAGATATTTTATGTCTACAGTGTGTACTTGGTAAGAAAATCAACATTTACTGAGAAAAGAAATTTGACTTTTTAAGAGACATATTGTTATTGAAAGATGTGGAGTTTGTGATCTCTTATGATTATATGTGATTATCCGATGATTTCTGTTCTACAGTTTATCTTAATTGTTTAATGATTATTTGGCTTTTCTTTATTACAAAAAGTGGGAGAAATATTATTTATTATGTAAGTGTAGTGATTACTTGTTGAGGGGGAGTAATTGCATTTTGTTTGTTATATTGTTTCATTACACATGTCCACGACATTAAAAATCAAAGAGGCTAAGTTTTGTAATTAAGTAAAGCCGAAGGGGGATATTATTGGTAAAATATGTTAGCAAAGTTTTACCAATATTTTTTATTGGCTTTACTTAATTATTTTGTTATTGGTTTTTAATAGTCAAAAGATTGTTAGAGATAAGATTTACTTTATTTCAAATTATATTCAGTTTTGATTGTTATTTGAGAAAAACATTTTATCACAGATAGACATTTCATATTTAATTGTTCATTGAATGTAGACATAATGTTTGAATATAAAATATGGTTGATAATTCAAATTTGAATATTCCTGATAATTCGAATATTCCTGATAATTATCCTTAGACTTTTGGGAAGTCTATTTATTGCAGGAAAGTGGTCAAAAGTGTGTCAACTTTGGGAGTGCTATTGGGCTTTTAGAACATCACGTCAGTTAGGAGAAATATTGAGTGAGACTTACCCAAAGCACAAAAAGTTGAACATGATAGAATTGATTCAAGTTGAGCAAGACAGAACATGCTTCACATGCATGGATATTTTCCAGAACAGTTTTTGAACTGAGAGTTCTTCGAGCGGAATTGTGAGCAATCCCAAACTAGGTAATCAACTTTTTGGTGTGTAGAGTTAAGAACGGAGGTTCTTAATCCAGAAGGTGGTTGCGATCGAGTACAAGAAATGAGTGGTGATAATGTCAAGACCGGAGGGTTTGCTTCTACTCCATCAACATGTCAGAAGAAAGAAATAGAGGAGTTTATTTGCTTACTCTGATTGTTCTTTTATGTTCTTGCGAGTTTGCAAAAACCTTTTTTCTTGTACTTTGATTATCTTTATAGTGGATTGTTTTCCTATGGTAAGGGGGCCCGTGGATTTTCCCTTGGGGTTTTACCACGTTACATCTGATGTTCTCATTTTAATCCAACAATTATATTATGCATGTTGTTTGATGCGGTTATATGAACTTAATCCTATTTCATTTGGAGATTGTACTCTACAATACTATGCAAATTCTATCTAGCTCACTTTGAACAGAAAGTTTAATTGAAATATTCATGTTACGAGACATATCTATGTACTTAAAAACTTTCATGCGGCAGTAGAATGGGCATATGTTGATTTTCCATTTGGGCACATCATTATACAGCTCTCAAAAGGTTCGTATGAGAAAATTTTCAATCTCGTATATTCTCCATGAATCCCAAATAACACATATGTCACGAAATCACCAAGTGAGATTGCTTTCCCGCAACCTCCAGATTGTCTACAAATTGCTTTATTGCATTGAGATGTTGGCCTGCTACCTATGTTCTTAGTTCTCTGAAGTTCACTAATGAAGAAGATAACCCTCAATTTATTCAAGATTTTGTAGTGTATTTTCATGGCTTCATAGTTTGCTTGAACTAGATCATGACCTATCACCTTTTTGTCTTGTGTTCAATTGAAGGGGAGGAAAAGATTGCTAGCTAGCTTCTCATCAATGGAGGCTTCATCACTAAGCTAGAATCCGGTTAAGAAGAAGAGGTTTTACATAGCATATACTTATCTATAATTAATGATGAAACCACCATTAGAAAGATCAAAACACGTGTATAAAACGTTATGTTTGCCCTATGTCCACATGTTTTGGTCCAGTTTGAGTCTATAATTGCAGTTCTTTAGATATTTGCTTGCATTTTGTTGTATACATGGGTATGCCCAGTGTAGTTGTATAGACATTTTCTGATCAATACATATTTACTTTTTATTGATTAAAAAAAACGGTGAAGATGCATCGTGTGAAAAAAATGCAGCTTTGCAATTTTGAACTTTTATTTATGAAAGTGCTAATTTCCTTTTTACTATTCTCTTCTTAAAGTTCCTTATTTTTACTACTCTTCTTACTAAGTTCCCTATGATTGGTTCAGCTGCTTCTTCCATTACGACAGTACACCTAAAACCAAAGCACAATTAGTTTAAACTTCAACGTAAATTCATGAAGGAAAGCAAAAAGCAATAGAATACTGGGTATCCGTCTCACTCTCTTACTAGCCGATAGTACACTTTTGAACTTGTTGACATATAGAACAGGAAAAAGTGAAACAAAAATAACATTAAATGATAAGTGAAATTAAATGTATAAATAAAGAATTCACTTAATTTAATTTATTGTTGAGTGTTAATGATACTAAAAAACATTACACTTTTTATTATTGGTCCACACAAGCTCGGGGGATATCCACATACACGATAAAGTGCCACCAAGATGGTAGGAGGTCTTTTTTGGATAATGTATCGCGAAGAAAGGAATTGTAGCGCCCCAGATTGAAAAAGTATTAATTTTATAATTTAAGAAGCACGTGGAAATTATATAGAATTATAAATAGGTTCGAGATATTTTTAACAGTGGGTTATAAATTTTAGAAGATGTCATAGAACTTGAAGTATTTTATATGTGAAATAACTTAATTTTATAACAAGTAAATATATGTCGAAGTCGACTGTAATAGTTAAATTAAATTAAATATGAACGGTAAGTGGCTTTCGAATTTTGAAGGAATCATGATAAAATACTCTATTTGAGATTAGTACAAATACCAAAAACATTATAATTATACTCCATTTGAAGTCTGAAAATTTATTCAGAATATGATCGATCAAATAAGAATAAATTAAAAAAAAGTCAATAGGTGGTTGCCATGTGGCTGCCACTATATATCAATAGCACACCCAATTACGTGGTGTGAAAAGAATTAATGAAAAAAAAATGTCTTCCCTATAAATAGGGGCCAGAGGCGGGGGGGCCCCCCCCCCCCCAATATGCACAAGAAAATGCTGCAGCTCCCAAATCACATTAGAGATGCTCTTAAGGGATGAACCCCCTTGTTTAATTGGGGGCTTGTTATATCTTATGTGGGGTGCAGCCCCACACTTAGAAGGCGCACCGTACGTTTAATACATGTGAGGTTTATGTTATTCAGGTGCGATTTTGACGGTGGAACAAATTACTTTTCTATTGACAACTTCAATGTTAGATTGGAAACGAGTATAAGATTGATGATTTGGTAAGCGTTTTAGTCTCAATTAAATATTAGCTTATCCAAGTTAAATATTAAGAAAATAAATAACATAGGAAATCTTATGTCTACGGATTTTAGAATCAATCTGATAAAGTGATATAAACATTGATGATTCATGCAATGTCTTGGAAGTGCTAAAACTATTATATCCTTATATAGCTGAGGATGGAGGTAAGTAACAGTTCAACTACAATGCAAAACTATAGTATTATGTGCTCCTATGTGGCAATGTGATATTTAGATGTCTGTCAAGCCTATATATGGGACAAAAAAGTTAGGCATGACACATTTGGTACCATGGAGATATGTTGTTAAACATTTGATGTTGTGCTATATGCTCATATTTGAGTATGATGATAGAGATGGGACTATGCATATGACATAATGATTGACATGAGACAGTACATAGGATGGTGTGATCCCTATGTAGTTACATCGCATTGTATTTGTCGTATAAATATATACACTTGCGAGTGTTGGGAGCCCGATGACAGCAGACCGGGTATATATACCAGATGCAATGTTGAAACCTGACGGTTGTATATTATGGTCAAACCTTAATTATTTGATGATATTGATAAGTCTTTGTCGTCTCCTTAGCCGAGTTGACGCAATGACAGACACATCGAATGATCACTTGAGTCGATGTGAGATTGTGATAGACCTTTTGGCAAGGCATGTGCGCGCAGATCTTTTGATTATACATCATGCGCTATTTTAGACAATGGATGTTGCCCTTATTTGCATTGTGGTGTGCAAAATTATCACATATATGCATTATATACATGTATGTCGTTACTTGCTGAGCATGAATTCATATAGTTTTACATTGTAGGTATGAACTCATATAATAGCGAGGGTTGGTGGCAGCTCTAAGGTGATTGGAGGACTATACACTTGAAGCGTGACTATGACTTTACGGGTCTACCACTAGGGGCACCCTAAAGGTTACAAATATTGTTATTTTAAACTAATTACTATCTTATAAAAATAAAATTATCTTCTAAAGATAGTCCTTAATATTCTCTACCCTTCTTAGTAAGTGAACTTTATTTATCATTCGATACATACTGCGTTATTATATTGTTAGTATAAAAATATATTTGAATACTTTGAAAATGATTTATGTCTGCTTTAGTTACTCTTTGTCGAAAATATTTTAAATAAAATACCTTTTCAAGTACTTAAAATTTGTATATATTATATCATTCAAAATTGCTATCTTTTAGGTAATATAGAAATTTTAAAATATTCGAGGCTGTTACAAGAATGACATAAAGTGTCTTACATGTTAAATGAGACATTGAGCAACATGAAAGGAATCAGTAATTTTATTTTATTTTATTTATTTTTAGGTGAACTAATGTCACTACTAGGTATTCATGATAAATTACCCATCCTTCAATATAAAATTACCGGTTAGATTGGCCTTTTTATGCGTTTTTATGTTTTTCCTTAATTCCTTTTTATTATTTTCTAAATTTTAGTCATTTCCTAATTATTTTCAATGTTTTCTAATTGGTTTAGTTATTTCTTTTCCTATTTAAGCACATATTTCATTGTCTGAAGTAAGTTTTGAAGTTTAAAATAAAGATCATAGTTTATTCCCTTTGGGAAATTTGTGAGAATTTGAGTTCTCGTTTCAAATTTCCTATGTTTGTTCAAGAGATTAATTTTTTTAATCAATAATTGTGTCCTAATTCTTGTGGTAAGTATCAAATTCGAGGTTTGTTGATTAACTTCACGGGTCTGAATTCAATTTTATTGGACAACTTTAAAATCTCGAATTGGCTTTTCTGGGTTATGACGTCGCTAGTGTGTTTGGATTAAAACACGCGCTTCTATGAATGTATCAAATGCCATATGAAGAATCTGAAGAAAAGTACTCCCTCTGTCCCTATGACTTGGTCTCATTTGCTTTTTCACTCGGATTAAGAAAGGTGTTAAAAAGATTTGTCCATATTTAATGAGTAGAAATCAAAATTAATAGTTATAATTAAAGTATTAAATATGGAAAAGAGACTATATATTTGAGACATCTCAAAAAGGAAAATGAGACGACGGAAATAGTATGGAAAACACTAAAAACATATTCTAGTTATACAAGTTTTCTATGAAAATTTTTTTATGAAAATAAACGTGCAGTTGTAAAATATAAAAACATAATATGGAGACTATAGTTGTAAAACAGAAGAAACATCTAGTGGTTTCTTACCTTTTACAACTACAAGCTTCATAATGGGATCCATAGGATTATTTTCATAGAAAAATTCTCCAGTTATATGGTGAAAACATATTTCTTTGGCAAGCATTGGGGAAATAATTAGAGTTGTGCTATTTAAACAAAAGTAAATGCAAAAAATCTAACAAAACTAATTCTGTTTTCAACACATCACATCTCTTTTACACCAATATTAATCAATCACATGAGCCACATGTCAATTTTCTCATTTTTGTTGTCAACTTTTTTGTCCAACTGGAATTATTGAAATAATTATGTCATTTCGTCTTGATATCGTAACATGAAAAACATGTCAGTCGTTGAATCTTAAAAGTTTGAACATGTATTTATCGTGAAAAAATTATCTCTCTTGTAGAGAGCTCTTACTTCTCCTCTCGTGGGAGGTATTTCTAGGGTTCTCTTGCTCTTTTCATTTACAATAGAGTACATCACAGCAGTATAGAATCAAGGCTAGCAGGGATGTCCATTTCAGAAGAAGAGGGTAAGGAACTTGATCTGGACATGACAACTAGAGACAATGCCAAGGCAAAGATTGAGTTGTGTCTTCTTCGGTGGTTTCTTATCGAGCGCAGTGTAAGTTTTATGGCCATGAAGAATAGGCTTACGGCATTATGGTGACCAGGGAGAAGAGTTGAACGTGAAGGAAATTAAGTGGGTTTTGAAGGGGCTCTGTGGACATTTGATAATCATTTGCTTGTCCTCCATACACTGAAAGCTGGTGAAGTAACATCACAAAGAGTAATTTTGTAAGAGTAATTTTAGTTCAAAGAATTTTGATTTAGCCTCTAGAATTGATGGCAACATCATAATGACTTACAAGTTTTGGGGAATCAACTTGTTTTGTGTCAAACGTGTGAAAACAATACTATAGCGGGCAATATCGAAGGAAAAAAAAAGTTGCATCCAATTAAAGACTATTTTGAAGATAAGATGGCATCAAACGTCAAGTTGAGAAAAAAAATCATTTTGATTAGAATCTATAGAAGATGATGGCATCACATGTATGAACTAGATGCAATCTAAAGTCATCATGCTACGTGTTGATTTAGATGATGTTCATTTATGTTCAAAGCTTTAAATGTTACAATATACCATTTTTACTCCCAAAATAACTTTCTTATCATGAGCATTAAGATATTTATGACCATAGAATATTTTATGTACGTGGTAAACGTAATATTTTGTTTTTTTTGTACATGGTAAACTACGTTGTAAAAGCTTCAAAATACTTTTTTGTAAGATTTTAGCCTGGATAATTCGTAGTAATTTCGAGGATGAAATTATTTTAAGGGGAGTAGATTGTAAAGACCCACAAAATTTACCTACTTCATTATGACTTTTTATTATTACGTATAATTATTAAATTATTTTAATGATTAAGTGATGAAAAGAGAATGGATAAATGTAAAAGATGTTAATATCGGTAATAAGACGACTTTAGTCATTCACTATAGAATATTTTTAAATTTCCTTATACTTAATGATTTTAAAGTTTTTAAAATGCTATTATATAGTACTCTACATATGCTTCTTATAGACACCAAGAACTCTTTATTTGGACATCATTTGGCCTTTCAAAATTAAGTCGAGTGACGAGTGGATAAAAAGACGAAAGAAAAAGAAAAAAATAATAAT
This sequence comes from Nyctanthes arbor-tristis, assembly GCA_963692815.1. Classification (NCBI taxonomy): domain Eukaryota; kingdom Viridiplantae; phylum Streptophyta; class Magnoliopsida; order Lamiales; family Oleaceae; genus Nyctanthes; species Nyctanthes arbor-tristis. The sequence goes on from CAVNYN010221087.1 coordinate 24,870, forward strand.
AATAGTCAATACATGGTTGCCACTTGGCAACCATGTAATAGAACAACACGTAACATGTGAGGAAAAAAGTCAAAGAAATTTGGACGGCTTTAATTGGTCTATGTGGCATGAAATGAGTGCTTGCCACTTGTCAAGAAATTATTGGAGGTATAAGTCTATAAATAGCCAAAGTTCTTCCAATGTTCCTTGCACCAACCATCTCTTCCCCCTCTCTCTCTTCCATAATTGAATCATTGGTCCTTTATTGTTTACCCATGACAATTTTGGTCTCCCAACTATCAAATACATTCTTTACACACAAGAGAATTCTATACACATGCACTAAAATAATAGAAATGGTGAACTATCCACCTATAAAGGAATTAAGACATAATTCTAAATAAATAATACATCCTCTTTGCACACATTTAAATTTAAGAAGACGAGGGAAGATTCAAAGGCATGACGTGCTAACGAAGGAGAAAGCAAGGAAAGAAGAATTTAACCACGCAAAGTAATCCCGATTAGGGATTTAATGTGGTGAGTAATCTTTACACCATTTGTGTGTTTATCAAACATGCTTATATGAATTATGATGAGATAAGTTATGCTATGTGAAATAAGTTATGCGATTCAGTTCATGTTATGCATAGCAATTAAAGCATAAGTACGTTTTTCAGAAAAAGAAATTACATCTAGACCTTCCCCATCAATTTCATAACAAAATTATGTTCGGTACATGAAATGTTTGGTGCCAAGGCACTTCTTTAAGGTTATGGGAGATTACCAAGGTAGTTTATAATCAAACCTTCAAAATCAATTATGGTTTTGTGAGACACCTAGATGACCTATGATCAAACTTCATGTTATATTATAACCGAACTAGTTATATTGAGCGCTCCGGGTAAAACAGATCTATGATGTAATTTGGGGCCAAACTCGTATTTTTAAAAGAAAAACTTGTATGTGTAAAGGTTTTTCACTGAGTATTATATATTTATTGTTTTCCATGTTTTCCAATTTTTAGGTACTTGGAAACTATGTGAATCGAGCTCTCGGGAAGTCTCTGGCACGGCTGTCTATATGCCAATGTTATCGAGTCAGGACCTATGGGGAATGGCCGCCTCATCACTGCAAAATGTTGGCCATGACTAATAAGAATAATTGATAATAAAATAATAATCAAATTGACGAACTAACATATGAGATGGACAAATTGGACATGGACATACATGTGCTTTTGGGAGTATTGATAGAACGGAACCTATGTTGGACCTTGGCTAAATATTGGATAGGGTGTTTCAAATAGACTTATTACAGACTTAAAATAATAAATATTGAAATAATAACACCTAAACCCTTGCAAGGAGAAGAAAGCAAGTGCAGCTTATGGTCGGGGTATTACAAATGGTATCAAAGCAGGTAACTTAGGGCCGGGACGTTATATGTCCGTACTCCTTTGAAACGGTGGAACCCAATTAAGAAGGGTGGTGGAGAGTGGTCTATGATCAAGTTCAAGTATGAGAAACTTAGTACATTTTGTTAGATATGTGGATTGCTTGGCCATTTAGAATGTTTTTGTGAGAAGATCTTTACCATACCGGCTATCACCAAAAAGTGGGGGCCATGGTTATATGCTTAACCTATTAGAAGAAATGTGCATGTACTGGGCGAACAATGGCTGAGAGAGGACGACGGAGGGGAGCCGAATGTTAAATTTGGTAAGGAGGTAATCTTGGGAGAAAGTGGAAGGAAAAATCAATCAATATCACTCTACAGTATACTGGGCAGAAATTCAAAAATCATGATGGATAATTTAGGGTACCAAAGTAGTGGGAAAGGAAAGGAAATTGTTGGACAGCCTATTGGTGAGGGGCGCTTGATGGACTTTAATCAAGTAGACCACAAATCTAATTTGGGCTATGAGGATGACATAGACTAGGAAGATGAATGCCTTGATCTGATCGAAGACGAGAAATGAAGAAGTGGTCTCAAAGCACATGAAACACTAGACTATTCTATGATGCTGGATAATGAAGAAACGAACAAGTTCAGCCAAAAAAAGCTCTATCGGCAGGTCCTGTATCTTGGGCCTGCTGGAAACCATGAAGTGCCTTAGCTAGAACTGTTGGGGCTTGGCAACCCTCGTGCAATAGCTGTTTTATGCTAGCTTATTAAAGCTCGTCAGCTTGATGTAATCTTTTTATTTGAAACTCTTGTCATTCCAATAAAATTGAAGTAATGAGAGTGAAACTTAAATATGATTGTGCCCTTTCAATAGATAGGGAAGGAAGAAGTGGAGGACTTGCCATGTTCTGGAAAAATAAAAATGAATACCTTATTATTGGATACTCCAATAATCACATTGATCTAGAAGTAGTCGATGAGGATAAAGGCAATTGGAGGCTGACCAGATTTTATGGGTACCCGAACACACTAGAAGAAGAGAATCATGGGACCTCATCTGTTATTTAAATGGTCTTTCATCGCTCTCTTGGTGCTGTATTGGATATTAAAATGATCTTCTGTATGTGTCTGACAAAAGAGGAGATAAACAACATCCTAATTACTTAATCAGAAGGTTTTGAGATGTAGATGATGAATGTTCTCAATGCGATTTACTATTTAGAGGGGACCAATTTACATGGGATAAGAGAGGAGGAACGGGAGAAGGAATGGGTAACGAGTAACTGGGTCCAAGAAAAATTTGATAGAACTCTTAGCTACAAAAGTTCGATGATGCAATATTACTCAATCTGACTGCTCCCATCTCAGATTATTTTCCGCTGTTACTAGAGACCAATTTTTAGATCCAAAGAGGACATTCATGGAGGATCAAATTTGAAAATGTTGGCTCACGGATCCAAGTTTTGTGGAAGTGCTATGACCAAATCTGCAAGGTAGTAATGAGACTGATATCTAGCAGAAACTTGACAATTGCGTGAAAACATTATCAACTTGGAGTCGTTCGCACAATAGACAATTTAAGAAGCAAGTTGTGAGGCTCAAAACTAATGTAGAAAGGCTAAGGAATGACCTTAGTAGTGTAATGGCAGCTGAGTATAAGCAGAAATAGGAGGAATTGGTGAATATTTTAGTTCAACAAGAGGCTTATTGGCAGCAAAGGGCTAAAAAACATTAGCTACAAGGAGATGATGCCAACACTACATATTTCCATGCAGCTAGCTCGGCACGGAAGAAGAGGAATATTATCCACAACCTGAAAGATTTGACAAGGGAAATACATGAAGATGTGGATATGCTTTGCTCGGTGGTTAAAGATAATTTTGATTAATAGTATAGTGAAGTGGAGAAGCTGCGGCCATATGACATCTTTTACTGTGTGACTAGCCAAGTTAAGGAAGAGGATAATGCCATACTTACGGAACCTTTCCGGCTGGAGAAATTTGAGAGAGCAATCACACAAATGCACCCGGATAAGTCACCGGGACTGGAGGGGTAAAATGCTGCTTTCTTCCAAAAAGCTTGGCCTATTATTGGTAATCCATTGATGAACAATTGCTTGCAATAGATGTCTAATACAGATTTCCAATCCTCATTGAATGATACAATGATTGTTTTAATTCCAAAGATTGAGAATCCGAGCTCTATGAAAGACTTTAGACCAATTTCTCTATGCAATGTCTTTTATAAAATAATTGCTAAAGTGTTGGCCAATAGATTGAGAAAGGTATTGCCTGAAGTTATTTCCAATTTTCAATTGGTTTTTGTTCCTGGAAGAGCCATAACTGATAATGTGGTGGTTGTGTTTGAATTGATTCATTGTATGAAGTGAAAGAGCAAAGGTAAGAAGGGGAATGTGGCTTTGAAGGTGGACATAAGCAAGGCTTATGATCGTGTGAATTGGGAGTTTCTTCAATGGGTGATGCTCAAGATAGGTTTCTCAACACGGTGGGTTGAACTTATCATTTTATGTGTCATCATTGTACAATATTTTGTGTTGGTCAACGGTGGAAAAGTGGGGCCTATTTATCCTAGGCGTGGCTTGAGACAAGGTGACCTTTTTTAGCCTTATTTATTTATTTATCATGTACGTTGATGTCCTTTGATCGTTGATGTCCTTTCGTCTTTGATCAGCCGGTCTAAGATTAGAGAGGAAATTCATCGTTGCAATATTTCACATTTCTTCTTCGCTCATGATAGTTTGTTCTTTTTCAGGGCTAATAAATATAAGCAAGCTTCGGGACATGCCATCAACTTTGAGAAGTCTAGCATATTTTTCAGCCCTAATGTACTAGAGAATTTGAAGCAGGGAATCTCGGGCTTGATGGCATTTGAGGCGCCTCTCAACACTGGAAGGTACCTTAGTCTACTTTCTATAGTGCATAAGAAGAAGAAGGAAGTTTTCATTTTCTTGTGAGATAAAATTTGGTAGAAGATGCAAGGATAGCATGCAAAGTTATTTTATGTCTTGGCCGAAAAGGAAGGTTGGGGCGTGTGTATCTTTCTTGAAGCTCAAGAACTTTAGTTTCATGCAATGTCAAAGTTTCCTAGTTTATGTTATACACTAGTTACCTTATTCTACTAGGTTTTAACTTCTTGCATAACAAGTTTAATTTAACTTAGGAAAGTTTTGTATTTATGGTATTATTATGGAATTCTAACTTTCCTTATGTTTTATTTCAACATGGATTCGGCCTTGACCTCTTTAATTCTTGTCTTGCACAAAAATTCAAAGGCCATTCTACATATTCTCTTGTAGGTCGAACACTGGAGAGACGATCGAGTCGAGCCATTCTTTCAAGACACATTCTTTGTACTCGACGTAAACAAGAGAAGCAACGCATTGCCATATCTGCAAGTTTCATACTTGCAAACCGGACTTTCACGTCTAAATTATGCGTAAGGTAAGAGTTTGGTGTATGGGGTTTCGGGACTTGCATGCCTTTAAATTGGCCATGCTAGGAAAACAAGGATGGTGACTCATTTCACAACCGGATGCTCTTGTCAACCAAGTTCTCAAGGAGAGGTATTATCATGGAGATAACTTCATTACTTCATAAATCGAGTATCGTCCTAGCTTTACGTGGAGAAGTATATAGAACTCTAAAGATCTATTTATAAAGGGCGTTCGGTGGAGAGTATGAGATGGTAGAAGCATTCAGTATGGAAGGATCCTTGAATTAAAAATAATTCTCATTTCAAAATTGATACAATGGAAGACCGGGAGCTAGAGGATTTATATGTTAGCGATCTTATGATGACAAATAGCTAAGATTGGGACTTTAACCTTATTGAAGCATTATTTGTTGATAGAGATGTTGAACAAATCCGAAGTATTCCTCTAAATGTTTCTCCTCAAATAGATAAACTGGCATTTTAGTGAAAATGATAACTACATGGTCAAATCGGGTCATAGAGTTCTTAGGGAGGTGAAGGAAGATTCTGTAAATTTACATGACACGATCCTTGGTGGAAATTGTGGAAGCTGAATATTCCTCCTAAGAATCGAACTTTTATTTGGAAGGCTTGCCGTGACTGTTTGCCAACGAAAAGAAAACTAATTGATCGAGGAATACAAATACCGCCGGAATATATAATGTGTGAAGGGGCCGAGGAGACCATATCACACATTCTCATAGAGTGTCTATATGCTAGAGAATGTTTGAAAAGAGCTAATATCGGGAGTCATCAAGGGAATGGATCTCATTTCAAAGATTGGATCTTTTATGTTCTTGATGATAAAGAAGTGATAGAGGCAGAGAGATTGGATGCAGTTGCATAGGCAATATGGAAGTAAGGAAATCTCAAATTATGGAAAAGCCATCAGCAACATCTGACAAAAACTTTTAACAATGGTATGCATGCACTTTTTGAATGGCAAGATGCTAAAAAGGTTGACACTATTATAATACAGCCAAGGATTGACTAGCCTTGGACCAGGCCGCCATCTGGGTACCTCAAATGTAATACAGATGTGGCCATTTATGGAAATGGGGAATGTGTGAGAATTGGAATGGTACTTAGAGATGGGGATGGTCATTTTATTTGTTACCGTCTACAAACCCTCCAAGCTAATCTTCATCCAAAAGAAGCAAAGGCTTATGGACTTAGAGAGGCCATGAGGTGGATGACTAAAGCAAGTTATTCCAATATTATCTTTGAAGTGGATGCTAAAATGGTCACAGGTGCATTGGGAAAGGAACAAGACAATCATACTGAGTTCGGGCTTATGGTCGAAGATTGCAGGTTAATGATGAATATGGGTCACAATTACAAGGTTGCTCATAATAGTGGAAAAGCTAATGTAGTTGCACGTGAATTAGCTCGTAGAGCAAGATCATATAGTAACCCATGTATCTCTTTTGCTCCCATTGATTGGCTTAATTCTTTGTTACTTCATGATGTATTGGACGATTCATTTTATAATGAGAATTGAGATCCTATTTTCAAAAAAAAAAAAAAAAAGGTTTGAACATCTAAAAAAAGGTCAAGAAAACCCAACTATTTTATAAAATATTTTTAGGATGTGTAAATTTATGACTTAGCATTTTGGCCCTCACATGGGAAGTGATCTTTAACCCGACTACCAAAAAAACATGCAGCTTAAGTGCATTTACTCTAATAGTGGTTAAAAATAAATAAATAAATAAAATGAAAGGCATATTATAACATGCACGAATGCTTGCAGAGCCTTAAGAACATGGAGTAGGACAAAGAATCAAAAATTATGTTAAATAACTCATATAGAATTTGTCAGAGACATAAAATTATAAGGTTGTTAAACTAGAAATTTTATATTCATTAGTTAAACAGAGGTAGGTTTAGAATTTTTGTGGACATAGACTATAACGAGAGGCATAGCTGGTAATCGACAAATGATGTTTACAAAATAAAATTTTGTTACCACTTCTCTTCTTATTTAAAAAAAAAAAGAAAAAAGAAAAAAATTTCACAACATATTTTCTTCTTATAATTTTATTCAAAAATTGGGCCTATATTGAATGCTGTGATACTTCAAATGTGGTCCTATCAAATGTCATTAATTTGCTATCCTCTTTCTTTGTGAAGAGACTCACTTTTTTACTTTTTCCACATCTTCTTCTTGGCCTTCATTTTTCTCTATAACCAAAACTCGAAAGTAAATTCAATCTTAAAAGAGAGAAAAAATAATGAGTTTTCTTAAAGTTCATTGAAATAGCTCCACCTCTATTTTTAATCCATGAGCTAGCAGTTTATTCACTCAAACTAGGGATAATTTTTTTCTTAAATCTTAGTGTTTCCAAAAATACTATGTTGTTATCTTTCTATATTATTTTATTATTTTTATTTTGTGTTACTCTTACTCCCCCAACCCCAACCCCAACCCAACCACCGCACGCCACCCCCACCCCGGCCACCTCACCCAGCTGGAATATTTCTTTCTTTTTTTGCTCTTTTTCCTTTTTCTCTTATTCTTTTTAAAGTTTTTCTTTTTCCTTTTCTTTTTTCCGGTGATATTGTTGGAATCTTCTTCTTCTTTTTTTTTTTATTTTTTATTTTGCTTTTTTGTTTGTTTTTCATTTGCTCTTTTTACTGTAACAATTTTTTGATAAAATTTGCTATATGATAAGTAATATTTTCACATTCAAAGGTTCATTACGTTTGTAACAAATTGTGTTATTTTTTGTAACAGGTTTTGTTACTTGTACATCAATATATATTTTTTGTCTAATAATCGATATTATTAAACAATTTATATTATTTATGTAACAAGATAATATAGAACACATAGCAAAACAGATTGAGGTAGAATTGGATCGAAGATTAGGTTGGAATTTGGGTATTTTTTGGTATTCGGTGTAGAATTTAGTGTATGATATCTTCCCGGAAGCGGAACGACAAGGCGATAGATGAGAAAAAGTTGGTGAGCACCATCGGATTTTGGTAATCCGAGGTCGTTTAGGCCTTCAAATTTACGATTTTTTGTTTTTCTATTTTTTTATTTTTTTTATAATTTATTTTTTTATCTTTTTTACCATAGTACTTGTCTACAGCTATTTAAATATCATTCAGACTTGTTTTGATGATTTATTGCTTAATAACAATCTATGTTATTTCCATAACAGACTATGTTATTTGTCCAACGCGACACGTTATGTACGTAACACACTATGTTATTTCTATAACAAGTTATGTTATGTACGAAATTTCTATAACAAGTTATGTTAGAAACAAGCTATGATATTTATGTAATAAGCTATGATATTTGATTAACAAATCTTGTTATTTGTGTAACAAGATAAGTTATGTGTGTAATAATATATGTTGTTAAAACAATTTGTGTTATTTGTATGACAAACTATGTGTTATGTGTAACAATCTATGTTATTTGTAAAATAATTCATGTTATTTGTTTAACAAGTTATGTTATTTGTATAACAACATATGTTATTTGTATTAATTGTATAAAAATCTATGTTAAAATAGTATAACATCATCTATTATATGAATTAAAAAAACATATGTTATTTGTATTATTTGTAGAAAACTCTATGTTAAAATAGTATAACATCATCTATTATATGAATTAAAACATCAAACAATTAATACTATATGAATTTAAAAAAGAAAAAATGATTAAAAATAAAAGGGAGAAAAAACAAAGAAAAAAGGAAAGAAAAGTAAAAAAAGCATAAAAAGAAAAAAATTCTATCCAACGGTGGTTACCAAAATCTGGTCGGCTACCAGAGTTTGGCCGATGGGTAGGTTGGGGGAGGGTTGGAGGTTAGGCGGGGCTGGGTACTTGGGGTTCAAGGGTATTAAAAAAATATTTATTAAAGAGAAAAAATAATAAAAATATTAAAAAAAGTAACATTGTAACACATTATTTTTAGAATTTAAAATATATACTAAGTATCTTCGGAATAAACTAAAGTTAGGCAGGTATTTGCGAAAAAAACCCCTAATTTTTTTTATTCTTCCTAAAAGTTGGTCTTTTTTTTTTCATTTATCTAGTTAGTTTTTGCCTTAGTATTGTTAAAATTAGAACAAACATTAATGTATGTGTTTTGTTAAGTTGGTGTAGCATGGTGCCAAGTAGGGTGACTGTGTGAGACTTGAAGTGGGCCCAAAGGAAGCCTAGACAGGACCCTCAACCGAGCCGAATAGGCCAGGTAATGTGATCCAAAGTATGATGACTAAGAAGAGCGACTTTTAAACTCATAAGCATTCCAATTCTCCTAAAAGGAAATTCAAAATGAGCAAAAAGACGTCAAAATAGGAGTTTTAGGTGCAAATTATGCAATTAAGAAGTTGAAAGTGACAATATCCAAGGGTTGGAGGACCAAACTGAATGTTGTCCACAAAACATAGACCAAATGTGCAACAAAGTGAAATTACATATTGAGTAATACAGTGCGGCCGCCTTTGATTTTCCATAGACGGCCACATAATTGATAGAAATAAAGAACCTGGAAATTTGAAGAGATCGGAAGAGCACACGTCTGATAGATATATGTCCTACAGTAGCACAATGCAAATAAATATACGTCCTATAGTAGCACAACGCAAATAAATCAAAACTACAAACCCTTATATATATTTTTCATTTTTCTCTTTTTAAAATCACTTTTTATTCATTTTTTTTAGAGGAAAAATTTAATTCTCATTAATTGAAATTTCCAACTCAAGGACAGGAGACAACCATGAAGGAACACTAGACAAAGTACATGGACTACATAAATCACGAGACCTACAAACTAGATTTTGTGAGATCGGAAGAGTCGCTCTACGACTTATGTATTGCACCTTAGAACTGTTGTTTTCTTTCAAAAGATTCTTTTAGTCATTGATAATGAGCCCAAACTCTGAGAAGTCCGCATTTGTTCCTATTGCCTCAACAACCATCTTGGAGTCTAATTCGAAAATGACATTGGAAAGTCCCAACGCTAACACCCAATTCAGCCGTTCCCTTAGACCCATGCATTCTGCCATATTCATTTCATATTGGGCCTCTATGTTCAGTGTTTTGCATACCTTAAAGTCCCCTTCTTCCCCACAGATGATCAGCTCGAGACCCACAGCTCCAACTCTTTCAAAGAGTGCCGCGTCAATGTTGCACTTTCACCATCTAGCTGGTGGTTTAGTCCATCTGTAAGCATCAACACTTATTTCATTGGTGGTTGTATTTCTTTATTGCGCAACCTTCCAATCATGAAGATAATTAAGTCCACTGTAAACCATATAACCTGGGGTTCTATTCAAACCCTTCCACAATTTTTTATTTCTATTTTTCCATATAAAACGCAAGCTTCATTCAATTCTATCCCTTTATGGCCAAGGCGTTCATGTGTTGGAAGGCAGCCTCTACAAGCTTTCCATAATACTAGTTTGATCTTATCAGGTAGTGACAATTTCCACAGCTTCTCCCAGGGCCCAGAAACTCGCTAAGACTCCTCTTCTGTTCTAGTTTTCATTGCTACTCCATACCAAAATTTCACTAGATAATTTCCATTAGCACTGTAATTCCACATCATCCTGTATGGCATACAAGAATTACTAAGTAGAATCTTAGTGATCTCCTCCGCATCATATTCAGTAAAGAGGACACGGACTACCTCCGTATCCCACTCTTTTGTATCCGGTCTGATCAAATTACAAACTAATAAATCTTCTTCAACTCCTTCAGCCATCGAGCCAATCATGAAATTCGGGTTGCCTTTGATCTAAGGATCCTGCGACACCCTAATATTATAACCATCCTCGACCGTGTATCGGCAGCTCATTTTCAAGATTTCTCTAGCCTCCAATATGCTCTACCAAGTATAGCTAGGGTTGTACCCAACTTTAGACAACAAAAAATCCCCTCTAAGGTAGTAATGAGCTTTAAGAATCATACTAGCAAGTGAATCCGGTTCGGTCATAAGCTTCCAACATTGTTTGGCAACACGACAAGATTAAAAGTCTCTCAAGTTTCGGAACCCCATACCCTCATGCTCTTGTCTTTTACAAAGGTTATCCCATTTCAACCAATTAAGGCTCCGTTTGTTATCCAATTTTTTGCCCTACCAAAAGGAATTCATCAAGCCTTGAAGTTCATCACACAAAGTGGACGGAAGAAGAAAAGTAGACATGTAATAGGAGGGCACAGCCTGGACAACAGATTTTATCAATATTGTCTTCCTCGCTCTTGTCAACAATTTTCCACTCCATCCTTGTGTTTTCTTCCAAATCCTATCTTTGAGATAATTGAAGACCTCTTTTTTTTTTCCCTTCCAATCGATGAGGGAAGCCTCAAGTATTTTCTGGTATTCAAACTGGCCTTAATTCCAAAGACAGCAGAAATCCTATCCTGAATATTCTGGTTGACATTGGGACTAATAAATATTCCAGATTTGTCATAGTTTATGACTTGGCCCGATGCTTCCTCATATTTGTACAATATATTCTTCATCTCCAAAGATTCCTCTTCAGTCGCTCAGAAGAAGAGGAAACTATAGTCAGCGAACAAAAGATAATTAATGCTCCGGGTACTACGGGCAACACGACATCCATGAATACTCCCTCTGAGTTCGGCTTGTTGAATTAATGATGAAAGGCCTTTGGTGCATAAGATAAACAGATATGGTGACAATGGATCTTCTTGTCGTAAACCCCTCTTTGGAAAGATAGGTCCGACCCTCCTGCCATTAACCATGACTGAGTGTTGCACAGAAGTAACACAAAACATGACAAGTTTCGTCCAATCCAGAGAGAATCCCAGCTGTAGTATAACTTTGTTCAAAAAGTCCCAGCTAATTCGGTCATAAGCCTTGCTTATGTCGATTTTCATAGCCACAACTCCATTTCTATCTTTCTTTTTCCTCTTCATATGATGGAGAACTTCAAATGTGACCAAACTGTTATCGGTAATAGCTCGTACTGATGCAAAGGCAGATTGGAATTTGGAAATGATCCTTGATAATAATGGCTTTAGTCGGTTAGCTAGAACCTTAGCCAAGATTTTATAAAGGACATTACAAAGTGAAATTGGCCTAAAATCCTTCATAGACATAGGATTGTCGCATTTCGGAATCAACACAATATTTGTGGAATTAAGAGAAGTGTGGAAATTCTTACTACTCATCCAATTAGAGCACTGATGAAAAATTGTCCCCGATGATTGGCCAAGCTCTTTGATAGAATTCAGCATTTAGACTGTCCGGACCTGGTGTCCGGATGCATATTTTGAATGGCCCTTTTAACCTCATCACGATCAAGAGGAGTACAAAGAGCATCATTCTCAGTCTCCACAATCATCCGTTCTATACTGTCGAGAACCTCTTCGGGTCTACTGTCCATCTCACTGAAAAGGTTTTCAAAATAATTCTTTGCCACACTTTGGATTCCTTCTTCATCTTCCACACTGGTCCCATTCACATCAATAATTCTAAAATCTTATTCCCCTTTTTTCTTTCAGTAGCCATCACATGAAAGAACTTTGAATTGGCAAGTACATCTCGAAGCCAATGGACCTTGGCTCGTTGCCTCAAGTAGTTCTCTTCTTGAATTATAACATTCCCCACTTAATCTCTTTTAGCTCGATAATGTTCTACAGAATTCCTAGGAGTTCGATCTCAGAATTCAATTTTGCTGTTCTAGTCTTGAAATCTCACTGCCTTCTTCTACCCCAAAAAGCTCCTTCAAGCACCGTTCCAATTAGTTGTGGAAATCAGCATCAACCGTCCACATCAGCGTGCTACGAAGTTTATCATCGAAGCCTTGTTCCTTCATCTTAAATTTTCAAACCAGTCCTTCTTCCTTAACTGTTGTCTCGTATGTTCATCTCACTAGGAGCAGTGGAGAATGATCAGATATGAGAGTGTCAAGGTTTTAAAGGCACGACCCTTCAAACAATTGCAACCAAGAAGGAGATACGAGTGCTCTGTCTAGTTGTTCTTGGACTCAGCTTGAGGAGCCTCTCCATTTTTCCCAAGTAAATTGATGGCCAATGAGGGGCAAATTCATACGATCACAGTCATTCATCGCCCTTCGAAAAACCGCTAATAAGATGATTGGGGTGATCCCATGCCCCCAATTTTTCGTAAGAGAGAGAAGGTCATTATAATCCCCGATGCAACACCAAGGGAGGGCCGAGAACCCATGTAGATATCGAAGTAGTTCCCAAGAATCACGTCACCTATTACATTCCGGATACTCGTAAAAACCAGTTAGACACCAATTGCCTTTAGTGTTGTCACTAATAAACAAGTCAATATGGTTGGCCGAGTAGCTCATTCATTTTTTTATCAGCTTTTCATTATTGTCATTTTTGGATATCCTTCTATAAACAGATGCACATTTGCCAAACATCTAAGTTACAAACACCCACACTTGTAGCCTAAATATATGTCATGCATAATAACATATATGGTACAGGCAAAAATAAGATTTTTGTAAATAGGTGGACAAAAAAGATTTAAATCACGTTATTACCTTAAGTTTAAAGTCATTTTAAGGTTAATAGGGCAATATGAACCCTCTTTTATCACATCTTTTGTTCATTTGTTTATTCAAATAAGTTAATTCATTCCATAAAGATAGAATAGTTTTCCTTTTGTCTTGGGATGACAAAATAAAACCATCCAACCAAACCTATATAGAGTCCCAATCCGAATGGCATGAAAATTTTCTGATCAATGGGTTAGCAGGTTAAATCAAGGGTAGGTGATTTTAGGCCAAATTGGGATGCGGGTTGGGTCGACTCAAACCTGCGCCAGGCTAAACTAAAAATTATGGATAAATTTCATAAAAGCTCCCCAAATTTTGTAAAAGATAACAATTTCGTCTATAAATTTTTTTTCAAGGATGAGTTTCAAACCTTTAAACGATATATCTATACTATATTAAAAGGGGAATGAGTTAAGAAGCTTTTGATTTCCTACTTCGCCCTACTTATTTCCCTAATTTACACTAATGCCCCTATTTAATATTTAGTTAGTTTTATTTTTTTATTAATAATAATAACTTTAATCAATTCATAACTTTTAACCTTCCATGTCTTTTGAATTTTTCCCTCTTTCTCCCCCCTTAAACTTTCACACAAGTTATGAATAAATTTTTTATTTTATTAAATTCATTTGTTATAATATTAATTTTGTAAGTTAAATTAATTTGCAAATTCTTTTTGTTGGTTGCACATGTTACAATTCAATGAAATATATATATACGCAAAAATTCAATTGGTCACTTTTAAACTTGTAGAATTTAAAACGAGATAATGAAATGTGATCTTAGATTGACTATCTTCCTCAGCGTACTTGACTATATCATAATCCATTCGATTTATCATTATACTCATACTAACAAAATTTTCACTTATCTCAACAAAATTCACTATAACATTATTACTAGTTATTACTTCAAAAACATGTATATATATATATTTAAACATTTTACATAAGACGTGCAACATACATCTTTATCACTCGTATGCACAAAAGGTTCTATAAATTTCATCTATTTTTACTTTTTATTTTATTAAAGAAAGAAAGCAATTGAATAGAAACCGGGTCTGAGAGCAAATTTGTAAAATCTAACGTTTAATCCCACGTTTAACAGTGGGTTGAAGTAGATCCACCAGCAGAGAAACGAAATTGTAGCAGCGTTACACTCCTATTTCAATCCTATACCCTCACCCAACGTCGTCTACATCTAGTTGGATTCTATAAGGGAAATGCCCAATTTTGCCTAGATCTTCATCGGAGCGGGTAAGAAAGTATATCCCTTAGGGTTTTCAAATTTATATCTGAAGCTTAGATCTCGGTGTTCCTATGTGAAGGAAAATAATTCGGGAGAAATGTTGACCAAGTTCGAGACGAAGAGCAATCGAGTGAAGGGGTTAAGTTTTCACAGCAAGAGGCCATGGATCTTGGCGAGTTTGCACAGCGGTGTGATTCAGTTGTGGGATTATCGTATGGGCACTCTGATTGATCGATTTGATGAACACGATGGACCCGTTCGGGGAGTCCATTTTCATAAGTCCCAGCCCCTTTTTGTGTCCGGAGGTCTGATTCGAATTTAATTTATCCATTTTTGGGGTGAATTGAATCTTTGGGCATTTGATCTCTGCTTGATTATGCATGGTTATGCGTTTTCGGATTGTTTCAGGTGGTTTAGTCTAGATCTGTTGGTTTTGTTGACGGGGGATGTGATCCTTGAAGTTTGTGCTCTTTATTCATGTTATGGATGTTGATGTTTGCTCCTGTTTAGCATTTGGTGATCTATACTTGCAGCATTAAAATATATTATAATAGTTCGCATTTTCCACTTGTATTTACAATCTGTTACATGGACTGATCCGAGCATGTAAATTAACTACGCTCCAGTTGGGTTGCGATTATTGTTTATCTTCTCATTTGCCACCTGACTGACAATATGCTCCACTGGGATTCCTTCATAAAATGAAGTTTTTGCCCTTTGATTTAGAGCTCAAAAGGGTTCGCTGCAGCATTAGGTATTAGCATCACCATTACCGGGGGATTGATTTTTTATTGTCCATGTGTTATTGGATTGTTGAAATTTGGGGTTAAAGTCAACAATGAGATTTATGATTGTTTAGTAGGTTATATGAAGTATATATACCCTCAAACTGGAAGTATGTCAAGCAATTGTAGTTTTGATAGATCCTTAAGTCAACTTGGGTTAGTTTTATTGCTATAGTTGGTCTAATAATGGGTGTACATGTTAGGATCTGGTTTAGTGGGTTCATTATTGTCCTTTATCTGGTGGTTGTAGAATATATCGTTGGATTCATACCTTATGAATGATTTGTCTTCTCTAGCATGGTCTGGTTTAGTTTGATGCTTATGCACGCATCAGTCTTGGTTTATACTGTTACTGGTTTTTGCAGGAGATGATTATAAAATCAAGGTTTGGAATTACAAGTTGCATAGATGTTTGTTCACTCTACTTGGTCATCTTGATTATATCAGAACTGTTCAATTTCACCACGAGTATCCCTGGATTGTTAGTGCTAGTGATGATCAGACTATCAGGATATGGAACTGGCAGTCTCGCACTTGCATTTCTGTTTTGACAGGGCACAACCATTATGTAATGTGCGCCTCCTTTCATCCAAAAGAAGATCTGGTTGTTTCAGCCTCTTTGGATCAAACTGTCCGTGTTTGGGATATTGGTGCTCTGAGGAAGAAAACGGTTTCTCCTGCTGATGACATCCTGCGACTAAGTCAAATGAACGCAGATTTCTTCGGCGGTGTTGATGCTGTCGTGAAGTATGTTTTAGAAGGCCATGATCGAGGTGTTAACTGGGCTTCATTTCATCCAACACTCCCCTTGATTGTCTCTGGAGCAGATGATCGACAAGTGAAAATCTGGCGAATGAATGGTACGCACTGCTTGAACCTTTGACTTGTTCCCTGAACACATTTCTCAGCTTGGTATTTTTTTAGTTTTGCTCTTCCGATCTCACCTCTCACTTTAGCAATATAAATTTCAATATTTCATCAGATGGTTCCAAATGCCTTCTAGAAATAAGAGATGACACCTTATTATTTTGATGCAATTTTGTATTTATGTGATGGTAAGCTCTTTATTTTGTCAGCTAGGCACTAAGGATAGATTGCAACAATATCTGCTTTGCCTATGATGCTTATGGAAACCTTTCTTTGTCCGTAATGATATTGATGATCACCCAAGGTAGGATTCTGTCTTAAACAAGTTTTAGGGCCTGTATGATTTTGATTATTTGAGAATTGATTTTGTGAAAAGTGATTTTTTAGGAGAATGTGTGGTTGAAAAGTAAGGAAAAATTACGAATGCAATATTATTTTAATAGGTGAATGTGCGCTTGGAAATGAATTTGAATGAAAATTGATTTTGGGAAATCAATTTCATATGGGGCATTAGTTTGTCAAATCATACATTTTTGTCTCTGTCATTCTGCATCTGTTTTGATAAGTTTTTCCCCAGCTTGACTTTGTCCAAGAGCTATGTATTCTTCAATTTAAGACGCTTATAATCTTTTATACAATTTAATGAGTGATGGAAGGCTAAATTTGGAATCTCTACAATTAGGTGATGAATTTAGAAGTCGCAATCAATCAAAGATGTCTAACAGAAAGTAGGCTAATGTGAAATACTATTATCTATTAGGAGTATCAACTTAAAACGGGTGATTTCTATAACTGCTGACTTGGGTTCTAGCAGGCAAGATTGAAATTCCTCTGGGGATATTCCTTCTGGTTGCATGAGTTATAGGAAACTGTTATAGAAGGCCTCCTCTTGTTTTAGATAATATCAAATTTTTTATTATTGAATTGTTTCTAACTGGTTTCTATCTTCTTAGATACAAAGGCTTGGGAAGTGGACACATTGAGAGGGCACATGAATAACGTGTCGTGTGTTTTGTTCCATGCAAGACAGGATATCATTGTGTCAAATTCAGAAGATAAAAGTATTCGAGTATGGGATGCTACTAAAAGAACTGGTCTGCAGACTTTCCGCAGGGAACATGACAGGTTCTG
>CAVNYN010221088.1:0-26003 GCA_963692815.1 Nyctanthes arbor-tristis
CACATCTACACGCATGCATAATAACATGCATGCATGGGCAAAATAAAATTCTTGTCACAATACTGATAGTCTGCTAATTCTGTCTTTCTCTGTTCTAGTTGCAGCCAACAGTCTAGGCATTTTGCATGAAAGATCAGATTTATCTTAGGCTAAGGAATTGGATTGAGAACAGTACTAGCACTGTGTTTGAGACATCAGTAAGTTTTTATACATTCAATAGCTTATTCACAGCTTTGGTTAGTGTGGAAGAGATACTTTATACTCGGAACTGATGAAATTCCAAAAACAAGGTGATGCAAACTTGCCTGAGAGATTTAAAAGAGAGAAATAATCAGAAGACAAGTAAAGAGAAGAGACAAAACAGACACATTAGAGAAGAGATAAAAGAGAAATTTAGGAGGCAAAAGAAATTTTCAATTTAATCAATAGCTAGTCAACAGTTTAAATAAATAAAAATGGTAGCTTTCTTATTCTGGAGCTAAGAATTTGTCCTAACGGGCTTCAACTTCTCCAAAATATCAGACTAATCTGAGCCAAACTATATGAACCTAATTCAACTAAAATTCTAATTCTAATGCTTATAAGCACATCTTCAATTTTCATAAGAAGGTTTCATGATGAGCCCAAAAAAATGGCACTTGGTCAGGTCTAGCAAACATGTCGGGTTGGGTCGGGTTTGCTCCCAACCCGACAAATAGTCGGGTTTCAACATTTGGAATCGAGCGGATCCAACTTGATTCCAAAACCCGAGTCAACTCGGGTTAGTCGGGTTGGCTGTTGGGCTGGCACAGAAACGCTTAGACGGCCCAAATTGAAGAAACGGCCCATTATGCAAAAAAATTCGGAAAACCAGACCATTATTCATCATTGCTTACACAGATTACACGATATTCATCAAGAACACAACTCAAAATTTACACTTTACCAATTGACTACATTCATCATTCATGTACTCATGTCCTCCAAATGTTCAATCAGTCAAATCTTCGGCAAACTAGTTGTGTGGTAATCTCAGGCCGAAAAAGTTAAAAAAAAAAAAAAAAAAACTTCTTTGGATTTCTACCGACGACATGGGATACGACTTCAATAGCTGGGGGGATATGTGGTGGTGTCACCAACGGCAGCCACGGCAGCAGTGGCTGATCGGAGGAAGAACAGCAGCGGCGGCACCCAATGGGCAGTGGGGGATTTAGGGTTCGTCGATTCAGGAGTGAGGGTGGGGTGGGTCATGTGGTGAGAAACATGAAATGGGATTTGCGAGATTTGGAAATTAATGGTTTAAAATTTGGGAGATTTGGAAGATCTGAGATTCTAAAGAGATTTGGGGGATTTACCAACAATATGGAAAATTTTGAGATTGTGTGGTGGTGAGTGGTGGGCAGCTGTCATCCAAAAAGTAAAAAGGGAATTAGGAGATTTTAGGTATAATTGACGGTTTTTACGGAAAGAAAGAAAAAAGAAAAAAAAAACTATATTCATCAGGTAGGTCGGGTTGAAACCGGAATGGATCTTCTGAGTCGGATTCACCCGGGTTCATCGGGTTGGGATCTACCAACCAGAAACCCGACGCGACCCGAGTCGGGTAATTCGTTTCCAATCCAATGACCGATCCTTGTAGTTGATTAACCTCCCCAACCCGACCCGAGTCGGGTTGGTTTTACCGAGTTTTCGGTTCACTTGCCCAGCCCTACATGCAGCTGCAACTCTACAAGCACAAGGCAGTAGGAATAAAGAAGAACGAGGGTTCTATAACATAGAGTTGGTTATACCCTATAACGTAGAGTTGGTTATAGTTACATCCACTCTTCGAGATTTCGTCATACGAGGCAATGTAAATTGATAAAGAGAAATGAAAAAGATATCTACATAGATGAAAAAATATATATGTATATATATATTTTGGCCCGGTTTTTGTTCCTTGAGCAATTGGTCAACTGCACCATGGTATTAACACAAGGGCACCATGGTATTAACACAAGGATATTGTTGCATGTTTGGCTATAGAGGATTCCATAAGTTGAGTTAATAAGTTTCAGGTCGAGTTTAGAATGCTTGTTATAGTGGATGGAGATGAAACTCAGCATGCCGTCTTCTGCATAAGATGACTTTTTTATAACATTTTTCAATGAATGGCCACACTGGTGATTTCTTTGCATTTATGTACAAAAAAGCCGCCTTCTTAATGGTTGTATTTCTAATGTGGATTTGTTGGTCCCACAGTCTTTGACAATTGATGCATTACATGCAACAAAGAATCAGGATAAATGGATGATTGTCTGCTGGGGTTTATTTGACTATTGCTTTTGGTATGAAATTTCTTGCTTAAACTTTGGGAGTGTTAGTTATATCCTTTGCAGAATATATGGTTTATCTATATATGGTTAATTCTATTATTGTTTACCATATATGCCCAACTACATCAATCATGTTATCAGTCATTCTAATATTCATCGTAGATCTGATGAAAGATCCAAAGCAATTAAAAACTTGGCAACCTCACCAAGCCATCTGTAATCTATCCCTCTAGATTGCATCACTTTTATGAAGATGAGTCTATTTCTCTACGGAAAATATGTCCTTACCACCTGTCTTATATGTGGTAATTTTTCTTTGAATCTTCTTAGTGTTTGTTTGCATTTCTTTTCTTATTACTCCTAGTTTTCATTTTATCAACCCAGTACTCACTGCTACAAAGTTCAGAAACACTCATAATTATTCTCTAGAATGAGCTTTCATCCTTATGGTCTTTTTATATTACTCAACTCCAGGCTGTAACTTTTCCATCTTACTCAACCTACTCTAATTTAAAGCAAGACATATATTATTCCTTATTCTAGAACCAAACCTAAGTATTTATTATAATCTCCTAGGGAGACAGTCAATACATTATGGTAACTCCACTGTTATCCTTATTCTTTCCCTGCTAAAGTGTCTTTGCATTTATACCTTCAGGTTCTACTAAACGGAAATTCTCAAGATACTGAAGCACTCCATCAAAATTGTAACTTACAATTTAACTTCTTATCATTCCCAATAACTAAAACCATATCATCAGCATAGCCTCTTGGATTACTACCAAAAAGGTGTTTGACATAATTATTTCTGTTTCATCTTTTGCTGGAGATTGATAGATATGAGTATATGACTTTACTTATTCACTGCTTGTAATCTTATCCACATTCATAATTTGCATTTCATTGTTTGTTCGCAGCATGTTGAGGACCACCACTTGTACTCATTAAACTATATGCACTGGGGAGCTCCAAAGATTTGGTATGGCGTTCCAGGATCAGATGCCCTTAAACTGGAATCAGCCATGAAGAAACATTTGCCTGACCTTTTTGAAGAGCAACCGGACTTACTTCACAAGCTAGTGAGCAGATTTCTTCCTTTATACAAAAATGACAATACAATATGAGCTAGGATTTGCACAAACTTCGTTTTCGAACTTTGAAGTGGATAATAGTGGCCCGCTTTCCATGATCCCAACTCATGAATATGCACAAATTTTGGGTACAAACTCTGTAGTTGAGTGGCTGGTTATCCATGATCCTAACTCACGATTAGGCACAAATTTGGGTTACAACGTTTGTAAATTAGCACTGTTTTCTGTGGTTCACCATCATGATCGCTGGTTGGACATGGTGAATCTGAGAGGCCATAGTCTTCCTGTTTCAAATCTACATGCTTTACTTTTATTTTGCACATTCATGCCCTGGTGAGTTCTTTCATTTCCTTCTGTTTTTATCAACACTGTTAAATATTTCACTCAACATTGTAAATAGTAGGGAAGGAAAAGAGAGAGAGACCCAGCATTGTATAGGTCCTTATGTCAAATCACATGCCAAAGCTCAACAGGTCTACATAAGATTTATGCATGTCTCTATAAGTGTTGTTGTATTTACCTGTTCCCTTTTTATTTTCTCCATTATCATTGTGAGAGCAAATTAAAAAAAAAAATGTTTAATACTGAATTTTACATGAATAGTTATATAGGTAAGAAGGGACTGTTTAACTTTAGTAGTGTCAATATAATTTTTTTTCTCTTTTTTTACACCAAAATTATCTTTAGGGTTGTGGAATTTTGTCATACGATTTTACTACCTCATCTAAGATGTTCTGCGTGTCAGGAACAAGTAGACATGTCACCAGACTTCTCTCCTAAGCCTAAGCTTCTTTTTTATATAACCACACCTTCTAGATCTATATTTGGAGATCAGGAAAATCATTTTTTTCTTTTTAATTAATTACATACGCATATATTTACAATAGAACTCTAAGTCTCCTAAAATCCTTTGCGATCAATGAAATGTTTATGTCATGATGGCTTTGACTTCCTTTCTGGTACACTGACTGTCCAGGTAATTTGTCTAGACATTTAGTAATACCTTAAACCTGCCATCATTTCCGTAAATATAAGCATCAAGTTGAACTAAAATTCTCTAACATCATATCTAAAAGGACGTGCAAGGATCTTAAAATACATGTTAGTCATTGGCTACTAGAAGGGTTGTGAAGGAAGATGTTCTGAAAATTTTATTTGCAGACTTAATGTATTTATAGAATGTTTAGCGTGTTTGGTATGGACCTTGGGGAACGTAACAGCTTGGAATAGCTTGGTGTGCAGTTCACCTCAGTTTTATTGCTTCACTATGCGCAACTGTGGCCAACATCTACCTCATTGATGATAATTTGTTTATAGGGTGTATGATCTTGTTTCCAGTTGCTATCTTTATAGCCTTTTATAAATTGCTTTGGTCCACATCTTGCAATAGACATCATTCAAACACAACAAGATTTAGTGCAGATAGTTTAATAAAGTGGACTACAGTTGCCATATAGTGCCCTGTCTTAAGCTTACAAATAGTGCAAAGAGTCAGGCGTTCCACCTGAAGGCTATTCAACCTACACAGAAAGTTACTTCTGAAAGTAAATTTATCATCATTTTATGTTCTGCCACAGGGTTTGGTAACTGCAACAACAAAAAATAATGAAGTTTCCTGAACATGGTTGCATGATCCTGTTATTTTCTAACATATGTCTTTGATCATATCACTCCTGTATAATGATATTCTGTTAGAAGTATTAGACAGCTTTACCTTTTTGCCTA
The DNA here is from genome assembly GCA_963692815.1 of Nyctanthes arbor-tristis. Lineage (NCBI taxonomy): Eukaryota > Viridiplantae > Streptophyta > Magnoliopsida > Lamiales > Oleaceae > Nyctanthes > Nyctanthes arbor-tristis. The sequence goes on from CAVNYN010221088.1 coordinate 5,111, forward strand.
CCTCCTCTTACGTATTTTACTACCAAACAAACTAATGTAAAAGGTATATATTTTTAGCAGAACCATGGCAATAACACCCGGTTTAATGGACCAATATGCGATTGATTGACTACTTTCACCCACAACAATTACATAAGAAAGTGCAATGTAGACTAGTATATTCATGCTATTTTTTCACTTTGTCAATTACTTGATAAAAAATATTTTCTTAATTTAGCCAATTCAGCAGCATAAGTTCATTTTATCCTTCAAAAATTTTATGTTTTCTAGACAACCTAACTGCATTTCCGGACTCTTATATGATCAAACTGATCCCTGTATTACATGATGTTGGTTTGATATGGTGAAGAAGTGATCAGTATCATTTTATCCTTATAATTGTTTATTTTCACTCTCCATTTGAAATATTTATCTGAGGCAAGCTGGAAAGAGGTGGACTGTTGGAGGAAAATCTTTTTCTATTTTTGCTTCCTACATAAAGGAAGAAAATTGTTAAAAAAATAAATAAAAATGGTGGTGCAGGTTGTTTGTGGTGTGCTTCTATGTTAATTGAATAGGACTTGATTAACGCTAAAGTCATTTTCTTTTTTCTTAATGACCATTTTCATGGGGGCGGTCTTGAATTTATGTTTCATTCTGCTGTTGGATAAGAGGTTGCAGTTTATTATTCCTAGTTTATTTCAACCTTGGAATGATATATACTGATTGAGCTAAAATTTGGATTTATTCACCTGAATGAAGATTGTTTTGTGAAGTTGAGATGGAAGATCCAATACATCTTAGCTTCATTATCTGGAAGATTTCCCTTAGCAGTGTGATCAATGAGGATGTATTTACACTTTGTAGAGAATACATGGTTGATTTGGAAGTTCAGCAGTAACTTTTCAACAAAATCACTCGTCTTCTTCCAGTTCTTTTCGTACTTTATTATATCCTCAACCTGTGATTATGATGCAGGTGACACAACTTTCACCATCCCTTTTGATATCAGATGGAGTGCCTGTCTATCGATGTGTTCAGAATCCAGGAGAATTTGTTCTTACCTTTCCTCAAGCATATCACGCTGGCTTCAACTGTGGCTTTAATTGTGCAGAAGCAGTTAATGTTGCTCCAGTTGACTGGTTGCCCCATGGGGAAAATGCTATTGAGCTTTACCGTGAGCAAGGCAGAAAAACTTCTATTTCACATGATAAGCTATTGCTTGGAGCAGCGAGGGAGGCAGTCAAAGCAAATTGGGAACTCAGTTTACTGAGAAAGTATACTCCTTGCAACTTAAGATGGAAGGATGCTTGTGGAAAGGATGGTATCTTATCAAAAGCTCTAAAGGTAAGTACTTGCAGAATACCCACATTTCATCTTCAATTTCACTCCAACTCTTGCTATTTTACATACCTCAGTTTGGGTTGGATGTACATAATACTTGTTCAAATTTCAAAAAATTAGTGGAGATATTTTGTTGCCCATCTAGGATATCTGCATATATTTGACAAAAAATTTTTGTTAAGTGATTTTCTGAATAGCATCTTTTGAAATCACCTCTTGGTTGTATTTGTTTTGATGATTTTTATGCAGAAGTTGGGTCATACAAAAACTGTACATCATCGCCCCTATCTTGGGCTAAAGCACTACTGCAGATTGAAATGCTAAGCTGTTCAGATTATGTATTACAGACATTTGAAAAGTTTCCTTCTTGGGCTTGGGGGGGGGGAGGGTTGCTTTCTGTTATCTTTCTTGACTGGCTTGGCATTTGATGTCCTTAAGATTTTAGACTTTTTGAGTTGTGTTAGTCATTCCTCACGATGTTGTCAAATAGGCTACCATTTTTCTGAAACTCTTTGATCTCACATATTGTTTCTCCTATATCTGTTGTGAATGATTTTTGTGCTTACTGTTTTTATGTGACATATTTTGGGTAGACTCGTGTTGAGATGGAGCGGATAAGGAGGGAATGCCTTTCCAGTTCTTCTCAGGCACTGAAAATGGAGTCCTCTTTTGATGCTAACACTGAGAGGGAATGCAGCGTATGCCTGTTTGATCTGCATCTGTCAGCTGCAGGTTGTCACCACTGTTCACCTGATAAATACGCCTGCTTGACCCATGCAAAACAGCTGTGTTCATGTTTCTGGGGTGCTAAGTTTTTCCTTTTCCGTTATGACATCAATGAATTGAACATATTGGTTGAAGCATTGGAAGGGAAGCTAAGTGCAGTATATCGATGGGCAAAGCTAGATCTTGGACTGGCCCTAAGTTCTCATGTGTCCAAAGAGAAATCACAAGTCTTGGGGCTTGCTGGTAAGGTGTCTCATACTGCAGAAAGAATGGCACTGAAAGAGATGAAGGTCATTGCCGAGATAAGCTCATTGCAAGATGAAAAATCATCATCTGATGAGTTGCTATCTTCTGAAAAGCTGCAGATGTCATCCTCACCTCTCAAATCTTCACTTGAACTTGAGCCAGAAAAGCATAGGTTTCAGTGCAAGAAAGAAGACCCTTCAGAGTCAGCTCCTGTAAACCAAACACCAGAATCTCAGTTCTGTCAAGTAAACCTCGCGTCTTCTAAAATTTTAGGTTCTGGGGGAGCTGAAGAGAAGGAAACATCATTTCCTGGAAACAAAGATATTATATGCTTGAGTGATGATGAAGGGGATGAGTCCAGCATGAAGCATTCACTTGGAACTTCTGAAAAGCAAAAGGGACATATACAGAGGCCGGCTGGCCCTGTTGATATGGGAAGTATGGTTAGTGGTATTAAACATCTATCCACGACGAGTAACATAATTGCATCTCTACCGTGCGAACAGATAAATGATGCTTGCAGTAGTATAAAAGTTGAAAGCCATATAGAAAGTGGAAGACATCGAGAGGTGTGTTCGTCAAATGATTCTATCCAGGGGCTTCATTTTACTGGTGCAGATGATAATAAACATGTTGACGGCTGTCCTATTAAAAAGGAGACTGCTGAGTGTAATAACAAAAATGGAGATAGTTGCCAGAAGCTACGATGTTTTAATGGTGAAAAACCCAACCATGAAGATGGTCAAAAAAGATTGGAGTTTGATATTGAGCCAAAGCCAATGGAACGTGTACAAAGTGGACCATGTAACCCATCTGGCTTGCAAAGTAATTTGGATAGATATTATCGCCCGAAGGGTCCTCGTATTGCAAAAGTAGTTAGAAGAATCAATTGCAATGTGGAAGCTCTTGACTACGGAGTTATTAATGCTGCAAAGTTATGGTGTGACAATCGGGCCATTTACCCTAAGGGTATGAAATGTCCTTTTAGCTTATAGCTGTGATGTAAAATTTTAGCTAACTCCTGTGGTGGTGAGCTCATTGTTTTTCGTGTCAAATGCAGGATTCAGGACTCGAGTGAAATACATAGATCTTTTAGATCCGTCAAAGATGTGTTACTATGTGTCTGAAATTCTTGACGCTGGGCGTGATGGACCTTTATTTATGGTAATTGAATCTTTTTGAAAATAAGAAATCTCGAGATCGGAAGAGCACACGTCAACAACATTGTTTTCAATTTCACTTACAAGTGCAATATATTATGTTGTCCTAGCTTCCTATTTCTTTGAAGTTCCGGAAGCAGCTAATTGTATTCTGATGATAAATTAATCTATTAGGTTTCTTTGGAGCATTGTCCCAGTGAAGTCTTTGTTCATGTCTCGACTGTCAGATGTTGGGAAATGGTTCGTGAAAGAGTGAATCTCGAGATCACAAAGCAACATAAGTTAGGGAAAACAAAGCTTCCTCCTTTGCAGCCTCCTGGAAGTCTTGATGGCATGGAAATGTTCGGCTTCTCTTCACCTGCAATTGTACAGGTCTTGAATTAATCTCATTTTGCATTTTGTGGAATATAGATTTACTCAAAAGCTAAAATATTATATTTGGGAAGTTCCTCTAATTGATCTTAAGAGTGATCTTGCTTAAAAGTCTTATAACAATATTTGAAGAGGCATAATCACTATTTAGAGATCTTACTTCATGAGATAAGGTGTGAGTCTTACTTCAAATAAACAAATTGTCAAAAAAACTACAAAATGTAAAACTAGCCCGAACTCACGCTGACAAGTGTGTAAACAAACGAAAGAAGAATCTATAAAGTAACAAAATGTAAACTACTATTTTAATTGGTGGGCTTGCAGACCATTCTAAAACTGGTTCTTTGAAACATACAGTTTTTAAATTTCAGTAAGCAGTGGGCGATCCACAAAATTGGTAAATCAAGGGGTTCCTTTTTACACCCCTTTGGTGGTGCAATAAACTAAGTATATTGAAGTTGAGGAGCACCCACCCTCGCAAGCCTTGAGGTGGTGGTGTCATTTGGGTGCTTCCTCAATTGGGTCGGCTGGGCATTGGGTTGAGCCTGTTTGGTTTGTAGCATAACTTGACCCAGCCGATTTATAGCGGTTATAGTTATAGATTTTTTAAACCATTCCAACCAGCTCCTGCGGTACCAACCAGACCTGAACGAGATGGGATAGGTGTGGCGCAGGGTGGGTTGGTTGAAGGGTGGAAAAGGAATTGGAATTGATTTACCATGGAAAATATTTTCCCACCTTCCCCATGGGATTCATTTTCCTTGATTTCAAGTAAAATCTACACTTTTTGGCCTAAGACGGAAAATATTTTCCATGGAAAATAAAGTTGTGCTTGATTAGACCAAGAAATATAGGTGGAAAATAGCATTTTCTATGGAAAACAATGTGCAATCAAATGAACCATTAATCTAATTGGATCAAAAAAATTTCATCCAAATTATTTTCGGTAAGTTACATATTTTTGAAACAAAAAAAAAATCCAAATTAGTTTCTGAGGGAAGAAATATATGTAAGGGAATCAAGAACACAAATCAATCATATTCCAATTTTCTGCAAACATTGTAGCTTAAAAATAACACGCCTCGAGAAAAAGTAAAAAGAAGCCAGCATGACATTCTGTTTCTGGGCCAGAGAAGAAAACATAGATCTGGAAAGAGAGAATACTTTTGAACGGACATCCAAGAAGATCAGAAAAATTAAGAAATATCAGTGGAAACAGCAAAAGGAGAAAAGCAAGTGCACCTGTTACCCTATAATTGATGCCGAACAACAGGGTGAGCTCGCAAGCTCGAGCAACTTGCAAGTTGCTAAGTTAAGAACCCGCAAGTTCTTAAGAAAAATCAAGATGAATTCTTGAAAATATTGTATTTATAAAAAATAGGTTATCAGTACAATGAAATAAGCCGTATATTTATAGGGTTCCAAATAACCTAATTCTAGTAAAACCCTAACTTGTCAACAAAGTCAAGAAAATAAATAAATTAAAAGATAAATAAATAAATAAATAAATAAATAAATAACAAATACGGCTTTTAAATAAACACTAATTCTAAGTTCTTCTAAAATAGGTTTTCCCTTTCCATAAAAAAAATAAAATAAAATAAATAAATAAATAAATAAATAAATAAATAAAAAGATAAATAAATAAATAAATAACAAATATGACTTTTAAATACACACTAATTCTAAGTTGTTCTAAAATAGGTTTTCCCTTTCCATCTCTTCCCTTTTCCTGTTGCATCAATAATACAATAGTATTTTGTTTGAGGGAGAAAAAGGTCAATATAATGGATCCCCTATCAGCCATGAAGTTCTCAATCGGGCAAAGGTAATATCAAATAATCCATTTTCCTCCTAAGATTCTGAATCTTCTGGTTGTGGGTTGCCATGCTCATGATGGAAATAGGCCTCTTGGAAGGAAGATCTGTATTGATGAAGGTAAGAAGGTGGCCCTTGGATGGGAGGAAATTGATGTACAGTGTTTTTGGAGATATGAGTTTGATTGAATTAGGGTTGTATGATGGGGTGGGCTGGTTTACCTTAATTGTTAAAACTGACCCACTAACCTGAACCGTGTAGACATAAAACCTGGAATTAAGAACCCACTGCCCTGTTTGTGCAGAAGAACTGAACTCAACCGACCTAAATCTGGTTGGGTCATTGGTCGGTCCAGTGTCACTAAAAATTGCCCAGCCCCAACTGAGTGCTTCTTGGAAATGCGTGAGATTGTGTTGATGTGTTTTTTGCTAGGGCTTACTTAAAACAGGCCTCAATTTTCTCTCTTTTTCAAAGAAACCATGAAGTGCTAAGTCTATTTTGGTGGTGGTTAAAATGAAAAATGGTAAAGATGGGTTTTGAAATTGAGTTTGTACAACATAATAATATACTAACTGGTGAATAGTTTCAATAGTCTGCACTATTGGAATGTAGTGGAAGATCTGCTCTAGTCTGTTGATATAGATGTCATCTTGTTACTTTCTCCTTCCGTAAATGCAACTATTGATGTTAACAACTGAAATGCAGTCCTTATCCCTTGCTGTCCTCTACAAATCACTACTCCACTTTAAACTATTTTCCAACTAAGACTAGGGAGATCTGTTTAAAGATATGGCATTCCTAGTACACGCCTAATAAAGTGATCATATGAAGTCTCTGGGTGTTTGTTTGGGATCATATATGTATGAATTTGTAATGATAGAATGCGTGGTGGAGATTTGTTGGTCCCACTGAAGTGATAGGTAATGAAGCTTAGTTGTGGGTCCCACAAGAATATATGATTCCATTTGTTTCCAAATTTGGCTCTTAGCTTGGTTTCCTCTGCTACAGGCAATTCAGGCTATGGACCATAATCGAGTTTGTGCAGATTACTGGAAATCACGTCCGCTAATGCAGATTCCTCAACATTCTCTTTCGGGAGACAACTGCAGTAACCTTATTTTGAAGTCTGAGCCTTTCAATGACCAAGATGCTGGGAAAAGCCAGCCTTTTCCTGCTGGAGAGGTTAATGCAAAACTCAATGGCCTCTTTAAGAAGGCAAATCCAGAAGAGTTGCAAGCATTGTACAGTATTTTGAATCACAAAAATTCAACTAATGATCAAAGCTTAGTGACCAAGCTCCTTAACAAAGAGATTCACAACCAACAAAATGATTAATTTTCCATTCTTACAACTGAAGTCATAATCAAATTTTCATCCTGTAAATGTCCATTTCTCAGTTCTGATCATGGTCTCAATCTCTTTCCCCCATTATTTTGGCTGTTAGCTGAGCAGGGTTAGTCGAGTTATTCTTGTGGTTGTCCTTACGTTTACTTGAGCAGGTGATGAACATACAATTCTTTCCTTTTGGTGGCCCTTTTCTGTGATATATATTGGATGTTATCAACTGGTTCGGAATGTTAATAATTAGAAAAGCATTAATGTAAACGTAGCAGTTTAGTATATCACTATTAATGCATTCCTTTTTAGATAAACTTTTACTATTTGACATTCTGGACTCTATTTTAGCAATGTTTTCTCACATTTCACCTTGCTGATGCAAATGCATAATTTTTATGCATCAGTCGAAGTCTGCAGTTATTCTGTTGCTTTTGTAAACAGGTTGTAACTTTTTTTTTAATAAGTAAATATAATGTGTGCATGTGTACAAGAGATTCGATGGGAACTTTTACTGTGTTGATTCTCACATGAATTATGTCTGCAATTTCTAAAGAGCATTCAAATGCAGCTGTGTGGATTGTTTGCGATGTAGCAAGAAATTGGATGATGGAATGGAGACTGAAGACGTCCTAGAGAGCATCATCTCTGGTGGAGAATCGTAATTGAATATCGGACTTTTAACATGCTAGAATTCAGCCATATACGTTCGCTGGTTTTGCCTTCCGAATCTGGGAAGGAGGGTGAAGGACTTTGTGTCTGGGCCGTCCGTAGTCTTTTTTTTTTTTTTTCCTGCACTTATTTTCTGCTTTGGTCTGGTATGGGCTCGGTTCTATATTGATCTGTTTTGGGCCTTGGTTTGGGGTCTGCTTTTGACCTTGGCTGTGGTTCGAGGTCTGTTTCTGGGCCTTTGTGGCCAGAGTCGGGGACTGATAGCTTGTACTCCCCTTACATTTTGAATGAATAAACGGCCCTTCCGTTAAAAAAATAAAAAATAAAAAAATAATGTAATGTTTAATGAATAGATTGTGAATTTTAAAACTGGTTTTTGAATTTTGATGGTTCATTTCCTTGCCTCATTTTTGTGTCTAAACATTTCTATGGTTAATTAACACTAGATTCTTTCTAGTTGTGAGTACCAAACGCCGGATGTCGTAATGGCATTAGACATTATTAGTTACTGATATAATCACATTATTATTTTCACAAATTATATTAGTGATTGATATTATATTATACTATCTGTCTGGTACCATAACAATATTAGATGCTTAGTACTTGATCAAAATCATAAATGTTGGTTCTCTCTCAATGTTCGTTTTTCCTTTCCGCGGTTAATGAATGAATTAAAAAATGTCTAACAAAAGGCTGCATTCTCATGGTGTAGAGGAGCTGGAGAGGGAATTTTATGCATGTTATATATTTCAACGTTGTAATACAACCTTTTCCCATTGTCCATCGCTTTGAAGATTCTCTTAACGGAGACTATTGAATAAATAGAAATTGAATAATTCTATTTAGATAAATAAGTAGACAAAAAGTGTGAAAAGATGAAAATGTGATTTATATGATTACCGTTGATGAAAAGATGATGTAATGTGTTAAAAAATAAGAGTTTGGCATATGTTATTTTTGTTTAACTTTGGGTATCTTTTTTTATTCAAATAGCACAACTTTTCTAAGACAATTATTAGAGTGCAACGTGACATTAAATTTTTTCACAATTTATTTATAATGCTGATTGAGGCCTAACTTGGTACACGAGCAACACAAATCATGCACCATATTTCGGCCATTACAGCGAATGTAGTTATCATCAAAGAGGCTTCACACGTTCGGTACAAAAATATATTACGATCACGATATATATTTCATGGAACCATTCATAAATACAACGCATCGATGTTACAAATTTAACATGATGGAATTACTAAAACACACAACCCCTCCGTCACACAAAAATAATCTACTATTCTTTTTTTAGGTCTCAAATTATAATCCACCTTCTTTAATACTATCTCTATCCTAAAAAAATAGTCTTATTCCTCCTTTCACATATATTAAGAAAAATTCATTTAATAGTCTTGAGAAAGTAAATTTTAACATAATTTACCTATTATACTCTTTACTTTATTAATTAGTTCATATTAATAATTCAATTGTTTGATAATTATGCACATTAAAGAAGAGTATATAAGAGAAATAATATTTCAAATACTTTGTAAAAAAAAACTGAACTATATTTTGAAACGGAATAAAAAAGAAAATATAGACCATTTTTTTGAGACGGAGGTAGTAATTATTATTACTATTACTTTTAGGTTTCTAATATACCTTATTTAGTAAATGTATTCTTAAATTATACTTTTCTCAACAACATTAATTAAGATTTATTAGTTTATGTGAAAAATGAAATAAAAAGGGACTATTTTTGTGGGACAACGGAGATATATATATATATATATATAGAATCGGTACTTATATATAATCCGGCAATTCCTGTAGAATAATGTACAACAAACACGTCGAAGCAAATTTCTTATCAAGAGAATAGAGATTAGGGTACTTGATGCTCCAGAAAGGGCATAATGTCACAACTCACAATGAATAGTGTCAGCAACAAAAAATCATGTGCATCCCGTGAAAACTTCAAAATTATAATACAAGTTTGCTGGCGAAGGTAACGTACATCAGCATTCAACCACGGCTGTGATGCCATCGTGAGAAAGGTCTAGTCATGTTCACTATTTTGGCATGTCCTGTCCAACTATAATATAGCGTAGAAAATGTTTATGCATCAAAGGTATTATTAGCTAACTTGGTGCTTAAATATGGACTATTACAGGCATGGGCAAGGAGTCAGCAGAAAATTTACGGTAATACATTGAGAATTAAATTAGTCGGCTCCCAGATGAAAAAAAATCTTAAAATCTGTACACTATGGTAACCCCACAGTCTCGAGAGCTCATGTTTTCTTCTCCTCTGTTAAACAAAGTAACACAACTGGAACATACCGTATCTAATGGGGAATATGCTCGTAATCACCATTTTCTGGGGAGTTTAGTGCACCTTGACCTGCTTTACCTCTCCATTCCATGGAATCTGAAGGAGTGAACTGCATGTTCCTATGCTGAATCATGAATTGATTTCCACCAACATTCTGATTAGGAGAATCAGAAGGTGGTCGGAAGCTTACACCAGACAGTGACTCCCCTCCAATTGGTGATGGTAACTTGCTGGAAGTAGCATCAACTTTAGCTCCACCAGCATCCTTCTTGGTGTCAATCACAAATGTACCAAGTATAACCTGTTAATGCCATTATTAATAGAAAGTCATTAAATAGTACGTAATTGAAGCTCAGAAAACTTAAATAACAAGTATAACCTCACATGCAATGTTTCCAACAACAAAATTAAATTTAGATCATATACAGGTACCTAGTTGGGTCACCCATTTTATCCCACAATGTAGTTATTAATATCTAATTTGAGCAAACAAACCTTGCAAGATAAAATATTTCATCAGCAACACATTTGTGAATCGCCACACACCATCTGTACGCAAGTTCTAACAAACAAGTATGGAAGGGTATGGAAAAAGAGGAACTCAACCATAACTAATAAAAACTTAGTAGGCAAGCAAAAGAGCACATTTTAATGTCACCAGAGATTAAACAAAAAGAAGCCATATCATTGCAAAAAATTTCCATTGCTCAAACTTTGGAGTCTATCTAAACACATAAAGTGGGGGGAAAAGGATAGCTAATGAAAGATCTCTTCTGCCACTTAGGATCTTAATAAGAACTTTACCTGAACAGGCCCTGCAGCTTTAAGGGGTCCACCAAGTCCACCACCAATGATTTGGCCATCAGTACTAGAAAGACATACACTAAGTCCTCCAGTTCGACCTCCTAGTTCTGTACACATATAAGATCCAGATAGAGAGAGGATTTCGAATCGTCCCTGGGACCAGCAAAGGCATTACTCCATTAAGATTACGTAAGTTTTTTGACGTTTCAATAACGAACTAGATCTAAAATCAGGATACATCAGCAGAATTGTTGTTTAATGGACCAACAAGAATCTTATACAAACTTTTAGATCCAAAGAAGGCAAACAGCTGAATGGCATCCAAGTGACTAAAGAGAAAATTTTCCAAATAAAATTCATGAAAAAATCTATTTCAAGCGGATGCTGGCACTCTTGAGGGTCATGCTTACATTACAAGTTTTAAATTTTTGCTTATCACGCACTACGATCCGGGTTCTGTTGACATTAGGAAGGAAAAATAACAAGAAGATCAAAACCACTACAAATCTGCACAAGCCTTGTTCTGTGAAATGATAATTTCTACCTCATACGTAACCGTGCCTCCAGATGATGATGGCTGGCGCAGAGATGCGTTTGAAACCGAACCAGATGATGAGATAACACACATTTCACGCTTGCTATGTTGCATGAACATCATGATTTTTTGACCCACATCCTACACAAATGCAAAAGGCTTTTTTAGGTATTCAGTCATAAATAGATAAAGCCAACAGCTTCCAATGGAATGGTAAATGCGTTTGGTTTAAATCAAAAACTACCCTGGAAAAGTTGTAAAAGGCAATAACAGAAACCAAGAAACTACAGAACAATTCCTATTGAGTCCACGTATAGCTCAACAAAAGGGATATGATTCTACAAATATGAAGTCCAGAATCACGACTGCTGATATCGGAACAAGAGCTTAAAAAATCAAAGGTTACAAATTTTATTCCACAGTTATATATAAATTAGAATATTCACTGAACTTGATCTTTAATCATTTTCTGCAATGCTAGACCAAGAATCGTTGAATCTGGGTGAGATAAGCCAGTACCCTTCAGTGCACAAGAAAAGGAATGACACAAAATCCAATCTAAAGTACATGCTTTTTTAATTGAGCATGTGATTATACTATATAATCACTGACGTGAATTTGAGCAGAAGGAACCAGATTATATACTATTTAATCTGTTCCTTACTGATCCAAAGAATTGCTTCCCACTTTCAGATATAGAATCAATTGAGTAAAAGTGCCTTACTCAGCATAGGATAGCTATCACAATTTAGTCTTGAATTTCTAGACTGGCAAGATTTCATTTATGAGCAAGCAATCTTATGAAAATACAAGAAAAACGTAACCATTAGTCCAGGACAAGATAAAAACAGAATGCCGAAGTTTGAAAACAATAAAAAGAAAAACACTTTACAAGCATAGGGTAAACATGCTACATTCTTAGCAAAAGAACAAAGAAAATTGTAACGAATGAAGGAAGCTTGTATATCTTATGCTGTTATACAAGAACTAATATGTAAAGATGATCTGATAATGTTTAGAACCATACTTCTCCAGCAGCTACGGTAATGATGTGTGGAGTGAAGCCTTGGCCAAAGTTGCCTGCACCAGCCAGGTAAAGAACATTACATAAGCACGGGCCATTTGCCCCACAATGAAGAAAAGAAACTGAGTAGTATAGAATTATAAGAAACTGAAAATATCAAAGCATAGAAGTGTATCTTTAGAAATACAATATCATAAGCCCAATTAAATTTAAAAATAAAAATTTCAAGTCTTAAAAAATTTGAAAACTATAACATAATCAATATGTGGTGGCATAAATCCTAGCCATGCAGTGGGCAGAGGATACTGAAGCTTATAGGAAAACAGCTGTAACAACCACAGACACATGCCATTATCTTATAAAACCACAGAGATGGGAATTGTGTCCCACACATCAGATTATTAGAAACTTTTCTATGTTATAATGCACCGATTTCTGTGTAGTAAGATTCACAAACTGCTCCATGTTGTGAGATTTTGTTTCATCTTGGAAGACAGCATGATCTGACTTCAACAATGCCCCACGCATCTAAGTTCTCTTCTTTTGTCAAATTAGGCTCCGCATGTGCACTTTTTCTTTCAAATTTGACCGATTCATGCTTATTTTCATTTCTAGCTTTAGTTTTCTTTCCACACAGAGAGTATACTGCCAGGAAGCGTGATTTTGTAATTGAAAAGCATTACATGGCACGTAGCAGGAAGTCTATAACTAGATCCTTCTTCAGGAATATATGATTAAGAAACATGAGATCTTAAAGGCTAGTTGGGAGATGGGACCACTTTGGGTGAAAATATGACATGAAATGTTCTGAACAAATTAAATATACAGCTATGTTCCATGTAACACTCAGATGTTCTATATTAGACTATTTATTGCAGGATTCAAAGAAAAGCAGGGTACAATCATGTGCAAATTTATACAACTTAATTATAAGTGCAAATATTTAGAAAATTATACATACAGTATCAGCTCTAAATCTTTTATAGCTCTCAACAAAATAATGCACTAGATAGATAAGCTGTTATTTCATTTTTAAGACAGGAAGAGACAATGACATATATTAACAACAAATATTGAATTTCTTAACATAAGGGGCAAATAGTAATGCACTTCTTCAAAACAATAAAAATTTCATTGATGGGAAAAAAATTATAAGATTACAGTAAGAGGAAGCCTCAGATAAATCAACAGGTCATGGTCACGTGGCGCACAACTAGAAATAAAGAAAAATTAAAAATTGTGGGTTAAAGGAAATAACAATTAGTATTATGCAAGAAAAATAGAAACTTACATAATAACTACTGGAAAGAGAAACATAAGCTAAGGAAGAACCAGAATTAAATTTGTAAACCTTCAATTGATGGAGCCAAACTTTGCTAAAACAAATTTGGCACAATTACACAAGTTTTAGAACAGGTCGTTGAAGGAAAAGCTAACATCCTCATGAAAACCCTTCAGCTAATATAAAATGCATTTAAGATTTTAGTATCCCAAGTTGTTTAAGTAATAAATGGCAAACACATCACCTGCCAAGCAAAAGTAAATATTAATGACTGTAAATATTATAGTCCTACATGGCACCCCTATTATCATTTGCGGCACTTGTCAAAAGCTCTTCCAAGAAATTGACTTGGCAATTAAAGGTCAACTTCAAACCATTTCAAAGCCTGTTAAAAGGTTAGGTAATAGATTCTCTGCTTGGCCACACGAGTATATAGCGGCAAGGCATTACATACCAACTAAGTCAATCACTTGTACAGCCATCAACCTCAAACACTTCCTATGTACACCATAGTGACAACGGTGTGCATCTTATCCTTGCACAATTCATTTAATGTAGAAACTCAGCTCCCATTTTAAAAGCCAAATCATAGGATTTTAGAGCCTTTCTGCCATCAAATTAATTACTTGACTGCAGACAATGACTTATCTAAAGCCCTCCATCTGACGACTGTCCCAGCTTAAAACTTTTCTTTCTCAGTGCTTTATAAATACGCCGATGGCTACCCTGCTCTACGTATAAAAACACTCTGGAATCAAATTAAACTCTGCCAAGTTGCTTTATCAATATCTATTTATGAAACTGATTGCAGAATTTTTGGTCGTTCATCTCCCCTTTCCCCGGTGGAAGTCTCAGCAAGCCCATTCATGTGTTCCTTTGCAAAAGTCAAGAACATGGTTAACATATGCACTCACGGTTGCCAGTTCAAGAAAACTCGATCAACTGACTAATAAAATAATAATTAGAGAAATACAAATATCTAGCACCAAATACTCCAATATGCGGCCCATCACCACGTATGATCCTAATCTTTTACATGTAAAACTAACTACACAAATATTATCACCGGGCGTGAGGTTTTCTCCCCTACAAGTTAAAAAAAAATGCGCAAATAACTGACACTCGGCCCTCATCTCCAAAATATCTTCTTCACAAATCATCTCCTCTTGCAATCTTCCACCGCATTGAAGGCGGGAATACAATACCACTAATGGTAACAGTCCTGCAATTCCAGTTTATGTAGCTTCCACTCCGGTTTGAAATCATGGGGGATTTGGCTCAAAAAAAAAAGGAAAAACTGCAGGCATCTACTACTCTTTCACCAGGACTCCCTAATCCGCTGGAAACCCAACATAATTGAGAAACTATTAACTTGAACATTGTAAAATTGGAGAAATTTAATTACCCAAACAAATTCAAATAATTTAACTGTAAAAATGCTGGGAGTCAGAAAAGGCCATATAAAGATAAAACGTGAAGCCGTAGGCATCTGAAAGATACAATACACGACTGCATGCATGCACACACACCAAACAGACACAGAAACTTGCATTGCATGCATACATGTATGTATATACATGCACCCAGACAGAAACGAGAGTGAGAAATGGGGAGTTACCAAGAGCACCCGCTTGGGTTTTCTTACAAGAATAGGAGTAAGAACCAGAAGATCCGGCGACGCCACTGACATTAGCTGCCGTCGCCACCAAATCCTGGTGGTCCCGTTTCTTGGGTACGGAAGAACTAGACAGCCGCTTAGCAGCCGCAGCTTGCTCGGGAGTGCCATATTTTCTTGGTCTTCCCCTCTTCCTCTTCACAGTCTCCAGAGGAGATGACACCGCAGAAGGGACGCTATGGAGATACGCCATGTTGGTGGTGGTCGTACTTCCGGGTAAAACTCCATTCGCCGGCGTTGAGTTTCCGGTGGAGATGATGCCGGCAGTGTTTGCTGGCGGCGCCGGTGGCGGAGGGGATTGGCGGTGGAGCTGGTGGTGGAAGTAAGAACTCAGTCCACTGCTGTCATTGTTGGGTTCCATGAGCCAACGATTGAAGGGGTTGGATTTGGGGATTTTTTTCGATTTTTTTCCTATTTCCTTGAAAAAAAAATTAAAAACTTTCTTTGAAATATTCGTAATTTTTTATTTCATTTTTTTGTTTTGATTTGATTGAGGGGGGTGATGCATTGTTAGCCGTTGGATTTGATTACCTGGTTGTTGAGTCATGTGACACTTGTTTTTGTCTGCCACACTGAACTAGTGAACTGCTGTGATGATTCTTTCTTGGATTTTAGCCTCCTCAAATTGTCAATTAGAATCACGGGAAACGTTTCAAGTCAAATTAACAGTAAAAATGAAAAGATAATATTCAAACTAGAAATAAATAATTTTTTTAGTCATTAATCATCTATTCTCGAAATTGTGTGTTTATAAGTTTTCATTCGACGTTAGGTGGAATTTTATAATATATTTTATGGTGTAACATTCATCATCGAAACTGTATTCATAAGTTTTTATTCGCGTATTACGTTAAATGAAATTTTATAATATATTTTTTATACAGTAAGATTCTTAAGAGTTCTACCCGTACAGTGTACATGTGAAAAATCTATTTATTGTTTATTTCAATCATTTGGTTTTGGCTTTCCACAAAAGTGTTTATGAAAAATCATTTATGAAACTAGGTAATTCTAGTGATGCTTATGTTTTAAAAAGATGATCTTATTCATTTTTTCACATAAATTAAAAAAAATTTATATAATAGTATTGAAAAAGTATATTTTAACATCAATTCTCTATTATACTTTTTCATTTATTAATTATTTCACTTTAATAATTCTATTTTTTTATAACTATGCACATTAAATACGAGCATATAAGGGAACTAATATTTTAACTATTTTTTCGAAAAGAAAAATTAGACCACTATTTTGGGACATGGGTAGTATTTTATTCTTATGTACATATATATTGTTTGATTTGGGAAAAATAACTGAGGGGTAATAAATTTTTATTTTATTTTATTCTATAAAAAGATATTGTAAAAGTTTTCCAACAAATAGTATGAGTTGTAAAAAGCTTGTGTAGTTCGAGACTTCGAGGCTTAAAGCCTGTTAATTCTCATTATTTTTTCAATTTATAATTTTATATACTACTAATTTGATATTTAATTTGACAATTGCTCAATTACAACTACATATTTCAAACATTTTTATATTTTCAATACACATTCTACATCTCTCCTCACTATAATTTCACCACAATTAGACAAAATAATGAGATTCAAACAAGCTCTTATACCTTGTGTCTTCGTGTCTGCTATTTTTATCACATCAATCATATGCATTGACTAGCGTACGCAACTTTAGACTATTTTATCTCAATGTTTTTTTTATACCTTATGTTCTTAAAAAAAGTAAAAAAGTCTAATATTGAAAGAATAATATCAAGTCACACAAGTATTATTAGTATTAGTTTAAGTGGCAACACATGAAGTATTAAATAATATAAGTGGAATTAAAAGACATATACATATGATAATATAATATAATTTAATTAATTTAACTTATCATTTAATGTCACATGAATTACTATTGAGCATCTATGTAATATAACATTGCTTAGATTGAAATTGTATTATGATTTATATAGGAAAGTGCATTTCAAGAAATATGAAAGCACGATGAATTGGTCAAATTTTTAATACTTTGCTAACATGACTCAATAAAAACATGATTTAAAATGTGCTGTGTTTGACCGAAAAACCGACCCGATTGGATTTGTTTGATTTCAAGACAACTTTTAATAATAATTTGAACAAATGAATGAATGAATAATAATAATAATAATAATAATAATAATAATAATAATAATAATAATAATAATAATAATAATAATAATAATAATAGAAGAAATGCCGTAATAACCGGACTGTTGAAATACGTAGAGGCATTTCCCATTTTTCCCTCTCCTGGGGGAAATTGGGGTGCGGCTGGTGGTTAGGAAAGTGGTTGAAAGGTGAAGTCAAAAATGTAAAATTCATAGTGCTTTTATTTCTCGTTATGCAATAAAATTATAATAAAAAAATTAATGAGTTAAAATAAATAATGGACATTTTATTGATATTTAAAACGTAACATATTTATAAATCCTCGCACAGAAAACCTCAATGCAGAAACAGAAAGAAAACAAAGAAACATCAACTAGTTCCTTAAGTTAGAGTAAGATTAGTGTTGAGGGAAAAAAGCCAAAGAGAAAAAACTAAAGGAAAAAACTTATTTCCAAATAATGTATAGAGGAAAAACTGAACGGAAAATATATTAAAAGATTTTGTTTATTTTTTTAAATTTTTTTACACATTGTTTTGTCATTGTTTTTGTCATACAATTCATATTCAATTTTTTACATAATATTAATTTTTTTAAGAATGGCTTCTCCCCCCTTCCCCAATACATAATTTGATTTTATTGAGGGTAAAACCCAACACTAATATCATGCTCTTAATATTTGTTTGCTTGCTCTTTTTGTTGTCGATCTCAAGGGAGGTTAGTGCCACAAGGCCCCTAGAAGAAGAGCAATCGTCAAACCGATATTCAATCTCTTCCAAGAGGCCCCGTTACACGAGCATAGACAAGCACCTTTCGCCCTTTTACGGGGTGCAGTTGAAAGTTTATATCAAATTCAAATATAATTATGTATGAATGGCCCATTCAAGGAGTCTTTAAAAAAAAAATGGAGGTTCTATTAATCATACAAAAAATATGGCCTTAAGCAACCAAACCCAAAAAGTTCATCGGCTTTCTTCAAAATCATCCACAGACATGCAAACCCATGACATCAGACCATCGTTACATGTTTAGTAAGCAATATTAGACGGTACTGAACTGTACAGAAAAAAAAAAGACCATTTCAAGAATTCCTTTTTTCTTATTTAATACAGTTCAGCAGCCTAATCATCACATTGCCAAACATGTGAATGTAGAAGAGAAGAAACAATTAAATATGCCAAATTAAGCCGATTCATCTGTTCCATTCATCATCAAGTTGCTTAGCAAACTATGCGGAAGCAACTAACAATTTTTACACCATTTCTTGGGAACGTCTTACACAGCGACCAACTTTCTTCTTGAAGTCATCCCTTCTTTCTCTCCATTCTTTCTATATAATATAAGACAAGAAGAAAAAACAGAAAAAAGGAATCAGAAAATGATCAACCTATTTTACAGAACAATCACGTCAAAGACAAAGCAACAATGATAAAACGAAAAAGTAAATACATGTAGCAAGACTGCACAGCATATACTCTGTCATGACATTCATGAAATATAAAGCAGCCAAACTATGATGCGTTCCAAAGTAACAAAAAATGAAATGAAATGATGTTCATTGCTGAAGGACCTTCTTGAAATTGATATTAAACTATAATTAATATGAAAACTCGATAAAATCAGATCAGCAGCGAAAACAGTCATTCACGAATTTAAGTAGCAACTAATTGGTGCGACATTGCTGGAGAAAAGGTAGGCCAGATGATATTGAGAGTTTCCTAGAATCTCTTAGCTTACGTGATTAGGACATTATGAGAAGCAAAAATTCCGATCTCCATCAAATCTGATAGATACCGTCCCAAATGGTACGAAATTTTATGGTCAGTAGATTGGTGGGCCAAACAGCAACGGAAAATTTTCCACAGAGAATCGCAAAGAGATAGTGGATCAGAATCAATCTGCCCTGATAATCACTTTCTTCAATAATAATCTACATATTTTAACAATTTTCCTTTGTAATTGGATTTTTTAAAAAATATATATATATAATTATTCAATGTCATGGCCGAATGGCAGACATAAGTTGAGATTGAATATGAACTTCAATCTACAATCGAAAAATTACATATTGGGCAGATCAAAAGGCTGCTCCGAGCCAGCCCAAGATTGGTAGATCGAGAGGCGATCAGGAAGAATTTCATATTGGCTGGACAGCAAGGGAATTAGGTAATCTACCTAGAATCTGATCCATTGCCATCCGTGCAGATCTAAACTCGCTGGTACCCATGAGCACTACAACAGGTAAGAAGCAGGATAGGCCTCCCCCCCCCACCCAACTCCACCCAACAAAAAAAAAAAAAAAAAAAGAGGGAAAAAAGATTTCCCTTGTAAAAAATATACATATAAATATAAATAAAGAAATAAAAATTATATATAAAGGGTTTAGTTGTGTGTACTATATGGCTCACCCCTCCAGCCCACCCCTCTACTCACCTAGCTCCACCACTGAGGATAGGATGATACTATCACACGAGTTCCAGTACATCATGCAATAAATATGAACAAGGTTAAAAAAAAAAAAAAAAAGAAGCAACTTTTGTAACTGATCCCAAACTTACGGACAAGGCCTATTCCGCCCGCCGGGGGTGGGGGACCAAAAATAATGTCAATATGATGAATAATGAAATTAATATTAATCAACACTTACAGCAGCTTCCACGTTTGCTGGTGATTCGTCATTAGGACTGGAAAGCATTGATATGATGCTTAGAACTATACTCTCAACCTGAGAACAGGAATTCGTTGGTTAACGTCAATTGAAACAAATTGTAAACACACAGAGATAAAGCCCAGGCTTACTGATGCATGTTAAATGTGGTTAAGTCGAAAGAAGTACGAAAAGTAAGTAAAAAACTAGAGTACACTAGATCCATATTGCTTGTGAGCAAGTCAAATTTACAAGTTCCATGACGTGGACCAAATTTGAGATGCCATATCAACAAATAGTTATCAGTATGGATAGAAAGGAATTGATCAAACAGGGCCACCCACTCAGTGAACTTAATTATTCATTAATAATTCTTTACAAATAATTTAATCTTCTATTAAGATCCCGAAAACCAGATGAACAAAAAGAACCAATCATATACGAGAAGAAAGATTTCTGTGCACATTAATCTTCCAATGGGTTATGCCCATCGCTCTATATGTGGCAAGAAAATAGCAGAAGTTTCAACTTATGTGGCATTGTGACTATTAAATAGACATCAACATTGGAAAAAGACTCTCCAATGCTCCAATCTACATCCAATGTGCATACATAAAACAATTGGGAGAAGGAGAGGGAGGAGACAGAGGGAAACAAAATGTGAAAGGAGAAAGAAATTTGGAATAAAAAATTATGAAATTGGCTTAGTTTGGATGTCTCACGTGGCATCTAGAGGTAGACATTCAAATAGACTCTATTCCTTCTTTTTTTTTTTTTTTTTTTTTTTGTGTG
>CAVNYN010221092.1:0-27072 GCA_963692815.1 Nyctanthes arbor-tristis
GTCTGCAGGCTTGGCATTCAGTACTCTTTACAAGGTACATTTGAGTTATCATTTTACCTGCCTATCATCATTTTATAAAAGCTCATCTGTATTATAGTTCTCTGCCAATGAAAGTTGATTCTGTTTGGTTATGACATAGAGTGCTGATCTGCAAGCAATTGATGAGATTATTCCAACGCTTCTGCATGCTTTAGAAGATGAGCAAATGTCTGATACTGCTCTTGATGGTCTGAAACAAATCCTGAGGTATGTAGACACTGGCTTAGACAGCTATGTTGCATTATTTGTTGCAGAACTAATTATCCTTTATGATTGCTTGTAGTGTCAGGACCTCGGTAGTTCTACCTCATATCCTCCCTAAGCTTGTCAACCTTCCACTCAAGTATGTATCTGTATTCCCTGTTCATTTGAACCTGTGATATACATTATTTGAATGTTGTTTACCTATCTTTGTTTTCTTTTAGTGCTTTCAATGCACATGCTTTGGCTGCATTAGCAGAGGTTGCAGGCCCTGGTCTTGACTTCCACCTTGGTACAGTTCTTCCTGCTTTACTCTCTGCAATGAGTGATGGTGACGAGGTATGTCTTTACAGATTAAAATATTTCTTCTCACCCCTCCCCCCTTTTTCAGCCACATCTACCCAACAAGCAGTTTTTCCGTATCTCGTATAATCTTAAATTCCTTCATGTGTTTTAAGAATTATTAGTAGGTTTGAGTGCTGACCATTTGTTTCTCAAATCGTTTCGACTCCCCTTGAAAATATAGGATGTTCAAGCTTTGGCAAAGACGGCTGCAGAAACAGTTGTCTTGGTTATTGATGAGGAAGGCGTTGAATCTTTGGTCTTGGAGCTTCTTAAAGGAGTTGCAGATAATCAGGCATGAATTAGTTAATTTGTGCTATGATACTTTAAAACTTGGCCCCTCACAGCTTGACATGGAAGAAAAACAATGTGCAGTTGATTGCACAACTGAAGAAATCCTTATTCTTTTACTATCTGTTGTTGCAGGCTTCAATTAGACAAAGTTCTTCCTATCTGATTGGTTACTTCTTCCAGAATAGCAAATTGTATCTAGTTGATGAGGCTCCAAACATGATATCTACCCTTATAGTTTTACTCAGTGACACAGATCCTGCTACAGTTGAGGTAATGTTTGGAATGTGATTCTGGTTGTTTTACAATTTCATGTCTCACGTTCAAGATATTACAAGTGACAGGTTGCTTGGGAAGCTTTATCAAGGGTTGTAAGTTCAGTTCCCAAAGAGGTTCTACCTTCATATGTAAAGTTGGTTCGTGATGCTGTGTCGACATCCCGAGATAAAGAGCGGCGAAAGAGAAAAGTAAGTCTTTGGGTGCTTGCTTTTCAAATTTCTCCACAGTTTGAAACTTCTAGTAGAATCAAGAATGAATCTCAGCACCTGTTTCAAGTGAAATTTTAACAAAATGTTTAACTAATGCAGGGAGGACCGGTTTTGATACCTGGCTTTTGTCTCCCCAAGGCTCTTCAACCTGTAGTTCCAATTTTTCTTCAGGTATTTCACCCATCCTCACGCAAAATGCTCCTGACATTAAAACCAAGTTGGTGGTTTGGCTGGATTGCCCACATCTAGTGAATCAATACAGTTTCGATAATGCTGCTGATTTTTTTCCCCTTAATTTAGTGTTTCTATATGGCAATGGTGGTTTGCTTGGATGTTTGTGCAAGAGAACGGGTGCGGTAAAATTAGAGTGAAGATACATGTATGTTGTGGAAGCATGTTTTAAGATTTTATTTTGGCATGTGGTGCATTTGGCTTGTCTACGTGAGGGGGGGGGACGGTATGATTAGTGGCTTCTGGGAGTAATTCAGGATTGTTAGAGCATCTGATGGACTATCTTTAGGCAACAGGTCAGATGCTATAAGTAATGACCACAAAAAGTGGCTGAGAACTAAAATGATTGTTTTATTTACAGTTTATTGAATTTTTGTTGCTTTATTTAAAAAGTTAACAGTGTTTATTTTTTGTTTTGTGGCCTCGTTCTTCCACGTCTGTCAATTAATAAGTTGATGCGACTTCTTGCATACTAAGGAAAATACAATATAGTGGTATTTATTTTTCTCAAAGAAAAATCTATGATGCTTGGGCTAGCAAATAATTGCCAAACTTGCTGAACATTCTCGACATCGATCAGTTCTTGGTGCTGCCTATTGCATATGTTGCTAATATTTTGTGATTCACTTTTTATTCTGTCTTTATGCTTATAAAGCATGTGATTGTTTGCCATATGAAGATGTGCCTTAGGTTGTCCTTTCATGCTCAGATGCTATCTCGGAAGCATCAGTTCTCTTTCTTTCCAATGTGGTTCAGCTCTGATGGGAAATTTTCATTTTTCAGGGTCTTATAAGTGGTTCAGCTGAACTAAGAGAGCAAGCAGCCTTGGGTCTTGGGGAGCTGATTGAAGTGACAAGTGAACAGGCTCTGAAACCTTTTGTCATACCAGTCACAGGGTGTGTATTGTTGATTTTTGATTGATGGATATTTCAATGTAATTGGCTGAAAAGTAATAATTTATTTCATGCAGTTGAATCTCCTTTTCACTTGCTTTAATATGAATTGCTTTATATTTTAACTCTTGAGGATAGTTATCTAAGTGATCGTAATTATCTGATATAAGTATTGAAAGCTATTACATTTGAGCTTCTTAAATGCATAAATTCTTCTACATGAGGTGCTCTTTTTACAACACAACTGCAAATATTCTTTGTTTGCACTACACGTTTCATCTGAACGATAAAATAGAATTATTTTTGTCTTCATCTTTTTCCGTTCTCTCTAAATATTTGCTCCCTTTGATTGTAACGAATGAATATTACCTGAACTTAAGGAAAATCATGTGCTTAAGTATTATTTGTCACATTTAATGTCTCATGTGCGTGATTGGGAATGAATTTCATGAGAATTGTTGGTTGTCCTGACTAAGTCAAGCAGGCTGACATTGATCATTGAATTTTTTTTTTTTTCTTAGGCCACTAATTCGTATCATTGGGGACCGATTCCCTTGGCAAGTAAAGACTGCGATACTCTCAACTTTGAGCATCATAATACAGAAGGGTGGGATGGCTCTAAAGCCTTTTCTTCCACAGCTTCAGACAACTTTCATCAAGTGTCTACAGGACAACACAAGGTTCTAATAGCGTATATTCATAACTTTTAAAGGGATTTGCACCTTTTTTTTAATGGCTGATAAAATGGGATTTGCACATTTAACCATTTATTATCATTGGTTTTTTTCCCAGAAATGATTTTTTCAGCAGTTTGCATTGGCAACTGGAAGAACTAAATTTTCATCCGAAACAATAGTATAATGAACAATTGTGCGTATTTGTGCTTATCTAGATTCCTTTGCAGGACTGTTCGTTCAAGCGCTGCGTTTGCCCTCGGGAAGCTTAGTGCAATCAGTAACCGGGTTGATCCTTTAGTTGGTGATCTTTTGTCTGGTTTGCAGGTGATGCTTGGTAATTTTGTATTTTCTCTGCTCATGAATTGTAAATTAATGAAGCATAACACAGCTTATAATAAGTTACCAGGCTGACGATGTTGGTACCCGGGAGGCAATTTTGAGACCTCTAGAAGGTGTAATTAAGAATGCTGGCAAAAATGTGAGTAGAGCTGTTCAAACACGCATCTATAACCAACTGAAGGACATGATATATGATAATGATGACCAACTACGAAGTTCTTCTGCAAGTATTTTGGGCATTCTCTCAAAGGTTAGTAATCAAATCCTCTGTATTGTTTCAGTCAATGATACTACAGTTAGTGCTACAATCACTACCCAGACGAGTTTTACTTGGATCAAAGTTTGAACTTCCGTGAAAATAAGGTTGAGTTCCTTGTTGGATATATGATTTCATGAATTATGTAAAAAGGCTCATGTTGTCTGAATCAGCTTCTGCCATTTATCTTCTGTTTCTATCCTCTAGTGCTGACAAAAGCGTTGCTACAATGGTGTTACAGTACTTGGAAGGTGACCAAATTTCTGAAGTGCTCCAGGAACTCACAAATTCAGCTTCATCTTCTAGCTGGACCACACGGCATGGATCAGTATTGTCGATATCTTCAATTCTTACGCACAATCCTGCTATAATTTGTACTTCTCCGTTGTTTGCGATCGTTGTAAATACTCTCAAAAGTACTTTGAAGGATGAGAAGGTATTGTTTGCTTATTCTTGTCACTAGTTTCAATTGAGATATCAAACAGCTTTCAATATAAACAGAGATATGGGTAATTCCTAACTCAAATTTTTGTTTTCTTTCATGAGTTGGCACTGTATAGTCATGAGATTAGCAAATTCTTGACTTGAAGCTATCTATCTAGTTGAATAATTTGACTTTTGACTTCTGAAGCTATCAATATCTAGTTGAATAATTTGACTTTTAACTTCTGAACATGTGCGAGTCTGTTTTAAGTCTTTGTTTCTAAATCTAATCCTGTATGGTTCACAAATTTCTTTTTTATGGTGTTTATGCATGCACAACTAAGATCTCCACTTCCATGACGTAATAAGTATCTTATACTACTATATATTTTATCCGGAATGTGCATTTTTTTGTGTAAACATGATGCTTATTTCATGTTGAACCTGTGTGTTTTTAAGCTAATTTAGAAAATATTGGTGGTTTCACTAGATTGATGAAGGTATACTGAGTGAACTCAGTGTAACTTCATAGTCTATAGATTCCATAGATATACAAAACTTGTTGCTATGTTGACTTGCAAACTTGAGCAGGAAGGTATTAATTAGGTATGCATCCCTGCTGTCGAAAACCCGTAGTTAGGCTACCTTGGTTGTAGCCCGAAAATGTAAATACCGAAGAGACTTACCACACAGAGATTTTTATGGATCACGTAGAATTCTTTTCAAATCCATAAAGTCCATGGGAATGTATGTGTCTTCCAAAATCCGTTTCAACTCATGTACAGGACATCCACTAAGTTCCTGTATGGTTTGGTTTTTTGAGAAGTGATTTTGTGAAGAGTAATTTCTTTGCAGAATCTGTAGATACAATAGAAAAGTTACGATTTACTTCTAAAAACTTTTACAAGGAGTTGTGAGCAAAAGTCAATCAAAACCCTTTAAGCAATATTGGTTATTAGATCTTTTAAGAGGAAATAATTAGCAGATTAACTAGAATTGTCTTAAAATTACAACAAAGCTGTGTTTGATGAAAAAGCAAAAAAGCAAAAACGACAATGTAAAGATGTAGGAGAATACAGAATACATGTCATGTTAAATCTTTTACTAAGTGCGCTGACGAATTATTATTGCTACTATAGTATATCGATATTGAGTTCTTGTCTTTACTAAGAATTTATAGATCGCTGATATCATAGTTTTAATACTTCATACTGTAGTTCCCTGTTCGAGAATCATCTGCTCGATCTCTGGGAAGACTATTACTTTACCAGATCCGGAGTGAACCTGCAAACATAACTGGACATTCAGCTACTTTGGCGTCTTTGGTAACGGCAATGCAGGATGACTCAAGTGAAGTCAGAAGAAGAGCCTTGTCCGCCGTAAAGGCTGCTGCTAAAGTACGTTCAATGTGTTGCCATAAGTATAATTCTTTTTTTATGTCCTGTAGTATGTTGCTAATTCCAATATTTAAAATGTATGTAGGTCAATCCTGCTGCCATCATAACCCATGTTTCATTATTTGGTCCTGTAATTGCTGAATGCCTGAAGGATGGATCTGCAACTGTTCGATTTGCTGCTGAAAGATGTATTCTGCATGCCTTCCAATTGACAAAGGGTGTGTGTTCTTTGTTTTATTTGCCCTACGTTAAGTTTACAAAATAATAATAGTAGTAGTGGTGGTGGTGGTGGTGGTGGTGGTTTATTTGCCCTACGTTAAGTTTACAAAATAATAATAGTAGTAGTGGTGGTGGTGGTGGTGGTGGCGGCGGCGGCGGCGGCAGCAGCATATTTTTTCAATTTCTTAACAGGTTTTGATGGGTTAAATTAGCATCATTTTTCCCCCGAATATAACAAGGAGAGTGTCGGGTAGCGGAATTGAACTCTAGACCTAAGGAAGTGGGAAACCCATGTGGATGCCATTGGACCATGTGAATTTCTTATCTTGAGAATATCCTTTTTCTTTTTTTCTTTTTTTTTGTTTTTTTAAGTGATGTTTTAGCTTTCTTGAAAAGCATAGAACAATCTGGAGCCTGTTGTGTCATATCCTCTCTCTTATTTGTTTCCCTTCTGTTATTAATGTACAGGAGCTGAAAATGTTCAAGCAGCACAAAAATATATAACAGGCTTGGATGCTAGACGAATATCAAAGCTTCCTGAATATAGGTGAAGTGTCTATATTTTTTTAAAATTTTTTTAGGGATATCTTTTATAGCTGTAAAATGTTAGCCTTTCTATGCAGTAGAGACTAGAGACTTTATGTTAGTTTTCTCAATTAAAAATTTAACACGTCATTTTAAGTACATTTGTGCACGTTCTGCTTTGACATTGCGGTCTCTCAGCACACATACATTTGTGTATTTGTATAATTGTTACCTCTTGAGGGATGTTATTTATGATTTCTATTTTTTACTTTGCCCATTGTGTCCTCTTCCATATAGCATCAGGAGATATCTGAAACTTGTACAACATTTTTCAACATGTTAGTAGTTTTAGGATAAATTCTAGGAAGGAATATCTGCATGGTGCACATCGAGCAACGTTGTCAGTGAAAAGTGATTTTATTATTTATTTATTTATTTATTTAACTTCTCCATTTTGAATCAATTGTGTTTGAGTTTTTGCCGGGACAAAAGTAGTCGTATTTTCTTAAAAGGCTTTCTGGTATTTTAAATTGAGTTTTAATAAACAAGAGGCTTTGCTATATTGCTATATAATGCTAACTAGCTGCCTGTGGCATACTGGCTCTGTTGGTGCAGTGATGACAGTGAAGATGGTGAAGATGAGTCTGCATCTGGCTGATAAATTGGTTAGCGTTGTGAATTTCCAGTTTGTTATAGATAAATTGGTTAGCGTTGTGAATTTCCAGTTTGTTATAGATAATATCCCTTTGATATTGGGATCAAATAGAATCGAAGTTCGAGAAAGGTTTCCAATCCTTCCTGTCAGGAGAGTACTACAGATACACCCAAACAGCTGTGGCTGAGACTTCCTTTTTACCCCCAAGGGGTTGCCTTTTTTGTTGTATTTGGTTATAAAAATATAAGTTACTGGCCATTTGATATTTGCGGGAAGTGTGAGGGAGCTCCCATTTTTGTACCAATTTTGTAGAAATGCTGATTTTCTGCAGCTATAATATAATTCTGATGTTTTGAATGCGTATATCCTTAAGTTAATGTGCTTGGCGGAGAAGATTGCATACGACAAGAAATGTTGATAAATGAAATAAAGAGTAGCTTGTTCATTATAGTTTGTCGTTTTCTGCATATAATCATTTTGCAGTTTCTGCTGTTAGCTTGGCCAGAAATTTGGGGTCATTGATTTCTTTTCATTCATAATAAAATGGGAAAAGCGAGGGCATTATATGACTAAACAGCTGACGGGATATGATATTTTAGAATTGTGACAGTTCACTGGTGTCTTATTAATGTAATTCATTGTGTGCTCGTAGCATAATAATGGAATTTGAAGTATATTTGTAGCATTATTAGTTGAAAATATGAGTTACGTACATTGTAGTCAACAATACATTCAACTTACGAAAATTGGATAATCGAAGTAACTCTGCCTTGTCTTCCACCAGCATCAACCTTTTCCTCGTCAAGTTGGAACCTAGAAATGGATGGTTCAAGTTAGCTCTTTTACGGAAGTGATTTCTCTAGTCTATTTTAATGTAAAATGGACACGTCATCTAATGTATTGGAATGTTAAATGGGCGCACACACTGATGTGACATGATAGTGGCACAATTACTTTCTTCTCAAAATAGGAATGTTCAAGTATTAGACATTGATGTGGTGAATGTTCAAGTATTAGAAGCCTGGTGTTTGGTCAAATTTTTAAATAAATTATTGTACAGAAAAAAAAAGGAAAAATTGTGATTAATATTAGGGTAAATTGCAGCAAAGATCCTCCTAACCTTTGCATCTCTTTGCAATATTATTCCCGACATTTAAATTTAGACTGACATGCCTCAACTCATGAAAAATTGATGCAATTAATCTAAATGCATATATTTAATAATTGAAATATTAAGGTCTATTTGCAATTATTTAAATGAAATAATAATAATAATAATAATAATAATTATTATTATTATTATTATTATTATTATTATTTTGACAACTCAACACACCCCACCACAACTAACACATCATACTACAAAACCATGGTAATTTTGTATTACGTGGAATCGGTATATAAGTTGGAACACACACATCAAACAGCGTTGTGGGATTTGAAGATTCAGTCTGGACCACCAGGAAACCGCAGCACCATGACCCACGAGCCCGTAGCACCAAACTCCCAACACCCCCAGTCTCGCCAAGTTTGGTTTTTTCTTTTTTTTTAACAACTCAACACACACACCCCCCAACCGCAATCAACACACCATACCATAAAACCATGGCAATTTTGTGGTACATGGAATTGGTATATAAGCTGAAGTGCACACATATTAAACGGCGATGTGAGATCCGAATTGAATCCTTATTCAATTTCTAATTTCATTTTTGACAATGTAGTAGGAGTGTAGGAAGGAATCAAATCCTTATTCAAAGTGTGAGAAATTTACTTACATGTTATTAAAATGCACTTGTCTTGGCGGAGTACTATTATAATTGAAAGTAGGTTTAAAATTCATGTCAAGTATAAAATACAAAAAATTGACACGTGCACAAAAAAGTACCAAATATGCATCATGATAAAAAATTTATAATTAGGTTTTATAGGATTGTTTTGTCATTATATACACACCAATGATATTTAGCACCCTATTAAAGTGACATTAAATGATAAATTGAATCAAGTGGGTCATTTATTCTTACGTTTAATTTTACTTATTATTCAATGCCACATTAATTATCGTCTAGTCTGGTGTCACATAGCATTATTCATCATGATGATGATGATGACAACAACAACTACTGTTTTGTGTTCTTTAGAACTTACTTCAGTGCCAAGACTCATTGTCTAATTGGCATATAAGTGGGCTTCTTATTCTTTAGTTTAAGAGTTCGATTCTTTTTCGTTATAATTTCTTTGTAATTAGAAAAAAATAAACTTCCATGATTGCAAATAGTAAAAATTGCATAAAAATCAAAGAAATATATACACATCTATTCAATTGGGTAAAGCAAATATTCTACTCACATTTTACCGTCAAGTTTATTATATATTAAAACAAGATGGTAAATATCCTATAAAGAAATGATGTTAAATACACTCCTTTTTTGTTTTTCTGATTTTTTTATAATTATTTAGAACAACTACTGACTTTTTTTTTTTTTAAAAATCATTCCGGGAACTCTCATTAATATAAAACCAGACTATATGATACAAATATTGTCACCTAAACTCTGTATTTTTTGTGTTAAATAGTCACTTTCCTTGTTGGAATCAGCATAACTACTTGTTACATCTGTATGCCACTATTTTCGAACTTTTGAAAATTATATTTATTTCTAAGATTCATTTTTCAGATTCTTATTATCCAAGTCAAAACAAATGAATTTATGTGACAGTTTGTACTTTCGCAACCTTTACAGAACCTTGATTCTTCTTATATTTATACATAATAAATAATAATGTCTTGAAAAGGGATTCAAGTGGCTTATTATACTCTGAGAAGCCAAGTCCCCTATTAAAACAATTGCACCAACTTTTTACACCAAATCAATTTTGTAAAGCGATAAAGAAATGCACAGAATACATGAAATTTACCTCAAATCGAGTCTTGAGACTACTTGTCTTTCATCATTGCAATATATTTTTATTATATGAAGGGATGTTGGGTTTACAAGAGACCAACCCAATATATAATAACTCGATTTCCTAATATACTCAAATTCAAGGATAATCGAGATTACAAGATCGACCCACGAACATCTTCTACGTAACGCAACAAAGTAGACTTCGCTACTTAATACAAGTTAAACATTGCATTATTCTTTACTATTGCAAGCTAGAAAAAGAATGAACTAGTTGTTCTCAATTTATTGCTCTAGTAACAAGTTAATTCTCAACTTTCGCGAAGGAGCAAGTTCTTTTTTCTTTTTTCTTTTTTTCTTTTTTTCCTTCTTAATCATAGTTGCACATCACCATACAAACTTAATTATCACATAAGCATCCTACACTCGACCTTATAGTGTTGTTTCATTTATTACTTGCTAATAATTTGAGATTAATCTAATTATTCAGATTCACAATATCATCATCGAGCAAGCCATTGAATAACGATTAACGTGGTCGTTTCGCAACCTCACATATTAAATATTCTAAATGTCGTTAGCAGTTAATCGGCACTAATAAACAATAATAAAAGCAAAAGGAAAAGGCATGATATACATAATTAAGAGATTAATTAATGACAAGTTTGATAGCATCTTCCAACTATAGAAATAATTTTAATGGAAATTGATCTACCAAGGAAAACAAAAAGATATCTTTAATTTCCACTGGTAAATATTTCATCAAAGTTCACAACTTTGGTTATTATCAATTTGACAGCCCAAATTAATATCCCTAAAAGAAAAAAAAAAACTAAATTAATATCCTGACTTTAGTTAAACTATTTGATTTATAATTATCACAAAAAGAACGATAAAATTCATGATCTTGACTTTCCAAGTACTTGATTTGACAAATGAAATTTTTGACATGTTTGGTGACAACTACATATGAAAAGGTCAGTCGACTGGAAAAAAAATGAGTAACTTATCATGTTTAAACAAATTGAAGTTGGATGACAAACACGAAACAAATACATATGTTGGGTGACTTATGGTGAAATTTGTTGAGTTGAAAATCAATGGATTCCATATAGCGTGAAGTATTCTACAAGTATCCACCGCAGATTCTTTCGAATATTTGATTCAATCTTTAGTGATAAGTTGAAAACGTACAAGAAATTTTTAAGAGATTTGAAGAATTTAGAAATTTTCAAAAACTGACGTGTATGGATGCATCTACGTGGGGTGGGAGGTTTTGTAACAAAACTTCTGGGAAGTTTTCGAAAGTGGCTCTCGAAGATTTTTACCATTAAAAGAACAGATTATATATGAATCGCTAACAAAATCGCAACTTGATATACTCAAGTATAAATAATTTTCCCGTCTTAAATCATTGTTGAAGTAAGCAAAGGCCGGAGAATAATAATAACAATGTAGTTAATTAATCTTATGAAAAAAAAAATCTATAGAACCAACTATTGATCCTACTTCTTACGGGAAAAAAATTGGAACCAAACAGTTAGTTCTAGGGCTAAACTTGGCAACCTTATTATTGAACTAAATCAAGCTCTAATAATATCAAGAGATAATCCCACTCTATAATAACCCTAATCTAACGCTCTATCTCTATTTCATTACGACCGTAACCCTATTTCCAAACACAAAAATTTATTAAGGTTTTTATTGAGATAAACAAATATACAACCTATAGGAAATTGAAAATGGTATAGAATCAGAAGTTTGGCGCCATGTATGGTGCTAAATGCCAATATGATGTGCATCTAGATCTGCCACGTCAATTCTGCAAGCCAACGTGACTTGCTATCAACTAAAGTGGGGTGCCTAAATGCACATCACGCAGATGTCTAACACAATTCATAACTTCAGACGTCTGATTTTATATATCATTTCTCCCATTATATTAATAGTTTTAAGAATTGAAATGATTTATCAAAACTTGTTGGTATGAATAATGATTGATTACGGGTAATTATTTGATTGTGTCAGGTTTAAAGTTTATAAACCCTAGTCAATGCAAGCACCCAATTGTTCTTTAACATTTTGGTCTTTTTGATTTTTTTCCCCTTAATTTGGGGTTGGAATTTAATGTCGGTACGTTCACCTACATTCGTTTAATGGAAAGAGTTGACTTAACTCTTGATTAAACATTTACAAACTGAGCTAAAGAGGATCGACCAGTCACCAAATTTTAGGAGCTGAAAATAAATCCTTTAATCTATGGTTTTCAGTGGCGTCCTAAATCTACTGGGCGGGTAGCCTTTGGATCTCAGCACTATGTTTCCCTGTAATTTCATTTCTATGTACTTTTCTTAAAAACCAAATCTTTCTGTTTAATTTGATAAATTCAATCAGGTTTTTGCTAATAAAATAGGTTTATAATTTATTTATTTATTTAGATTTTAGACTTGTAGTGGTGTCATTCTACAACTTTTAGTACGTTGACTACACATTGGCCAATCACATAAATTTCTTCCAAACTTTTTTTGGCCTCGAGAGACACTACATCTACATAAAATTTACATTTACATATATATTAATTTGAGAGAATTAATAATCCAACACTAACTGTTGGCAACTTATCGTATCAACTACTGATCCTACTCTTTAAGTGGTGAAAATTATCTAGTACCAGTAACTAGTAGCTTATGAATATGGTCTGAGACGTTAGTCACACTTATATAAAATCGAACCAATGAAAAACTATGTAACTAATCTTTATTGTCGGTTTTAGATGTCGAGTGCGTAGGATTTGCATTCACGTTAACAATTGGTGTCATAATGGTGCAGAAATTAACACTAGACATGGATTTTTAAAGTGGACCTATACAAAACAAATAATTATCCAAAGATATATACTGTGAGTATCATTAGTTGTCGGGTCTGCAAATCATGCGTATATTTGATCCTATCAAAGCAACCCGAAACCCGCAAATTAATTCACTTCTGAGCTCTTCTTCACATCTCAACAATGGATTCCCTGAGCTGCACGGCTTCAGATCTTCTCCCCTTACTCGGCAGTGGCCCGAATGCCTCCACAGCGGCCGATTTCATCTGCCGCCGTTTCACTGCAGTTTCCACCAAGGTCTCCGTGTGCTCTTCCGATCTCATTGACAGTACTTACCTTCTCTTTTCTGCATACTTAGTTTTTGCCATGCAATTAGGCTTTGCCATGCTCTGTGCCGGCTCTGTCCGTGCCAAGAACACTATGAACATAATGCTGACTAATGTTCTTGATGCGGCCGCTGGTGGCCTTTTCTACTATCTCTTTGGCTTTGCCTTCGCCTTTGGTGCTCCCTCAAACGGATTCATCGGCCGCCATTTCTTTGGACTCAAGGAATTTCCTTCACCCAACCTTGACTACAGTTTCTTTCTTTATCAATGGGCTTTTGCCATTGCGGCCGCAAGTGCTTAATTGCTTGTACTAAACTAAACTAAACTGATCAACTCGTCAAACTTCATTTCTATTTACATATTTTCTATAGAAAAATTAGTTTTCACATTTTCCCGTGACCGTGGTTGTTTTGTGACAGGTATTACTAGTGGATCGATAGCAGAAAGGACACAGTTTGTGGCATACTTGATATACTCATCATTCTTAACCGGCTTTGTGTACCCAATAGTGTCGCACTGGTTCTGGTCGGGGGACGGTTGGGCTAGCCCGTCAAAATCTGATAACAACCTTCTTTTTGGGTCCGGAGTCATTGACTTTGCCGGTTCAGGTGTGGTGCATATGGTTGGTGGCATTGCTGGGTTTTGGGAAGCACTCATTGAAGGCCCGAGAATTGGCCGGTTCGACAGGAGTGGCCAATCCGTGGTGTTACGTGGCCATAGTGCTTCACTAGTGGTCTTGGGCAGTTTCTTGCTATGGTTTGGGTGGTATGGTTTCAATCCTGGGTCTTTCTTGATAATCCTGAAATCATATAGCACTAAAGGGGCTTATTATGGCCAATGGAGTGCGGTCGGAAGGACAGCTGTCACCACGACATTGGCCGGTAGCACAGCCGCACTGACGACGTTGTTTGGGAAGAGGATTTTGGTTGGCCATTGGAATGTAATTGATGTATGTAACGCTTTATTGGGAGGATTTGCTGCAATTACCTCTGGATGTTCTGTGGTCGAACCGTGGGCAGCTATTATTTGTGGTTTCATTGCGGCTTGGGTTTTAATAGGTCTCAACAAGTTGGCCGAGAAACTTAAGTATGATGACCCGCTAGAGGCGGCACAGCTCCACGGTGGCTGCGGTGCCTGGGGCGTATTATTCGCGAAAAAGGAATATGTGAACGAGGTTTATAATTCGGGACAGTCGGGTAGACCATATGGGTTCTTCATGGGTGGTGGTGGGGGGAAGCTTTTGGGTGCCCATGTCATCCAAATATTGGTCATCATTGGGTGGGTCACCACCACCATGGCACCACTTTTTTATGCATTGCACAAACTGAAGCTATTGAGAGTATCAAGTGAAGATGAAATGGCTGGAATGGACTTAACAAGGCATGGTAGATTTGCTTACATCTACCATGATGAAGATGAAAATTCCAATTTGCCTCAATTCAAGATGACTCGAATCGAACCCGCGAACACTCCAACGCCCGACCACCAGTCGAATGCTGCTGCGTAGACTAGCCATGAAGTGAAATTTTGGATTATTAGTTACAGGAACGTCATGGGTGCCTTAAGAGAACTAGTGGTTGCCTTCTATCAAATCAATCCCCATTTATTGATGTCTGACAATTGGGGTTGTGCTTTGTAGCTTGTTTGACAGTAATAGTACTCTCTAATCAGCAAATTAAAAGCTCTCAATAATGTCAAATTATTTATCTGCTAGCAGAAATAGATAAAAACCCTTCTGTAAGCATCTAGCTGTGATTCAAGAATGATACAAAATGTACATCCCAATCAAAATCTATACAAAAATACAGTAATTTCACTTTCAAAGGCTACCTCCCAAGGCTACAAAAAAACAAGGAATGATTATCCCCTCTTTTAGCTGGAAAGAATTTGCCCATCTGAGACTAATTACGGAAACAATTGCATGATATCAGTCTGAGACTCCGAAATTCGGGCAGCTTCAGCAATCCTAAGTGCCATCATGGCTTTGTAAGTTACCAAGTCAGCATTTTCAATGAGCATTTGGGCTCTCTGGCGTTTTACAATCGCCACCTCTTCTGATCTGCTTGCTGCAGCTTTAGCTTCTTGCACTTTGATGAAGTTATTCTGTTGTTCCATAGCATCTTGTTCGGCCACCATCGCTGCTGCTGCAACCATATACATTCGTTAGTTATGCATAACAGAGCACAAAACTCAAATGTTAAACAAATCAATGTTTTCATCAGCTTAGACCTTTGAGATGGTTCGACAGGGTATCATGACCTACAGAGTTCCAGAATTGCATTTATTAAAACGATAATTTGATCAAATTTTATGTGGCTCTAAAGCAGATTTTAACAAACGATGGGTCTAACTCTTCCAACACAAAGAAAAGCAGATGACCTCATATTCATCAGAAATTTCCAGCTGATGCATAAAAGGAACATATTTGGACACACAAACTTTCTCAACTTACTTTCAACGCTTACCTTGCAAGAAAGGTGTTTGTTTTCCCCTCCCAGCATGACTTCCATGCCTTTTGAGTGATCTTTTCTTCCGCAAAATAGACTTTGATATCGCTTGAATTCTTCTAGGCTGGTAAAGCTATCATAGACAACCATTTCTAGCTTCAGATAACCAACCCAATATGATCCAGCAAGGCAATCACAGGAATTTCATAAAGCATAAAGAAAATTTCCGGAAATTATTTTTCTGTTACTTCCTGCAGTGTATTGTAGTTCAAGATGTGGAACACATTAAATACTTCATCATCACTCAAAACTTTTTAGAAGCACATCAGACTGAAAAATCTGGTGATTCTAATTTAACTAGATGCAAACTTATTCAGACTGAAACCACCAAGTTTGACTTGTAAAATCAAGTCAAGACTAACTGATGTTCAAGCACCATACATCTGGTGCAATGTCATTACACCCCTTTCAAATCACATTAGCGGCTGGGACTATCACACATAGTCACTAGGTGCTTGAACATTTTCAAGACTAGTTGATTATTTATAATTTCTGAACAGTATATACAGCACACCTCAACAGGTAGTATCCAAAGGAAAGAGAGGGAAGATAGAGGTAGCGTCCAAACAAAAGAAAGGAAAGATAGAGAAATGGGGAAAGGAAATATATACATGAAAAGAAAAAGAAATCCGTCATTAAATCAGTCTTCAACCAAAATAAGCAACCAGGACGCTAATTGCTTACATCGAGACATAGTCTAGAAGCACTAAACAAGCATATTAAACATGTTGCATACCACATATCAAACATGCATAAAAGATTTTTGGCAAACAGAAAGCTTTTATGAAAGCTTGTGGATTTACCTGGAAAATCCTTACCAGTGCTGAATGTTTTCTCCTTCGCTTTTGAATCCAATAATTATGCACAGCATCCACAACTTCTTTTCTTTCAAAAGCTATAGGTAGGCTGTCAGCGGCTTTCTCATCAGACCTGTCATCTGCCTTACAATGAAAAGCTCTTTCAAGTGCATCAATTATCAACTCAAATTTCTCGGGTACAACAGGCTGATGAAGCTCCTTTTCTACATTGAGTTCAGTATTGAGCTTGTTCAGCCACTCCTCATCCTCTGAGTCCATATCATAATTGGCAGTCCTCTTCTCCAAAGCCCTTGCTAGTTCGTCATCTTTTACAGTAATATAAGAATCGGGTCTGGAATACAGATTGTTGTCAGTATATGGAGGGTCCAATACCTCACGTACCCCAGGAATGGGAATTAAACTTGTCACAGGCCGTGGTGCATTATGATCAGAGCATTTCTTGTAAAGTTCCTTGAAAACCAACCAATCTCGTTTAGAAGGAAACTCAAGCTTCCAGTTACTATCCCCACTCCATATTGTGGCATGAGTGACACGATTGAAACTAGGCGGCCTCATAACTTCTTGCACATTGAGGCTAAATCGCTCTATCCCATCCTTCTTAACAGCAAGAAACCAGTGTTTCGAGGAAGATACTTCTAAGGTAATGATTGCTCCTTCTTCTCTATAGCATTTATCCCTTTCAACAACCAATATGTTACAAGAACAATTAATACCATTTTTATCTTCCGTGGACCCCATCATACTAGATTTAACAGAACTCCCCTTTACAGAACTCTGAAGATCGGGCTGGTTGGTAAAATAAAGGATTGGAAACCATCATGTCTACTTCTCTGTGCGCGGAAAACTGATGGAGGCCTACCTCTCCTGCGCCTCAGAGAAGTCCTCCTCTTCTGAATACCGTGACCTGCTCTTAACTGGTTATTCTGAAAGGCCGATTTAGAAAGTCCACCAGCGGAATGGGACAGCTCCCTCCTCTCAGAAACATCAATCTCAGATGTCAAAATGCTCGAATTGGATTGACCTATCCCAGAAGGAATGTCATGACAGAGTTCCTTCTCGTAATCAATAACTCTCTTAACCTTACCATTTGCACCAAAAGGATGCATGACAAGATCGCAAGCTAGATGTGCAGATCTAAGATACATACTTGAGTGCAGATGCATGAAGAAAAATGGAACTGCAGAATAATCCACCGCAAACACCGGTATAAATGACCAAGACTCTGAAATTATGCAAAATCCAGGCTTCTTGAATACAGTAGTATCCTGAGACATGAAGATGGGGAAGAACGAAGAAACAACATAAGACCACTACAGAAATCAGATAATTTAAACTGAAAAGTATTATTTTCAAATGAATTCATAATATCTCGTCACCCATCTAATTTAAAACCCAATCCCCCCCCCCCCGCCAAACACACTCTCTCAAAGAAAAATGACGAGATCATAGTAATAACGGAGATTGTTTATTACTTAACACTATATGTAACTTGAAAATGCCAGGTAAATACTAGCACTCCAGCATCATCATTGGATAATGTTGATTTTTTGTTTTTTAAATTTTTCTGTGCATCAGCCTTAGCTGATAATTAACTAATGACCACAACCAAGTAATAGCAAAGGACAAAATTTACCTTCAGGAAATGAATACCATGTAAAGAAAAAGCATCAAAAAGGGGCCCCGAAGATACTAATGCAGAGAGCCACGATAATCCAAACTTAACCCTCCGCAGGTACCTCAATGCAGAGTGCAAGAAACAGGAAATCAAATGACCTGTATCACCAGAAGACTCAGCAGTGACAATAGCAAGTTCACTGCACCCAGAATCAAGCATTTGAAATTGATCAAATGGCCCTAGTTCATTCCTCCATCTTCTCCTCACATACTTCTTGCCAAACTTCTTATCGGCCGAAAAGTTAGTACCTTCCGAATCAATCCTCTTTCTCTTTCTACTATACACATTTCCATACATCCTGTCTGCATTTGTTGCTTCCACAGCGCCCTGATACTCCAGTGTTTCTAGGATGCCCTCAGCACTCCTTTTTATGGTGGTATCATTTTCCTTCTGATTCTCAACCCATATGCTTCCCTTGCAAGGGCTACCGCCTCCCGAATTATCCACAAGTTCAATCCACTCATTATCCCCATTTATCTTTTTCCCGTACTTCCCGCCATCCACAGGTCCCCTCCGGATCTTTCTTCCAGAACGCAAGACCCTCGTCCCAAACACCCTTGTACTCCTTCTCATTCCCACTGAAGGCATGGATGCGTGGTTATTACGAGGTGTAAAAGGCCCTGAATCAATCTTCCCAGTTGCCTTTTTTATAATATCCACCGCCTTAAAAGCACAAAACTTGGTGTAAAGCCAGACCCACAGAGCTCTGATAATGAAAGCACTCAATATCCTTAATTTTTACTTTCTATAGCAGTAAAAATTACGACTCTGGAAAATATGTGAGGAAAAAAAGGTAAGGCGGTTACCGGCCGAGTTGACTCAGTACGCGACTCGGCTTCACTTTGAAACAGAACTGAAAAGGCACTTACAGGATTTCAACAGCCCGCTTCAAGAAACGTTACATCCAAATCAAACTCGAACCCGGAACGTCGTACTCGGTGCCAACTCAGTATTCTCCCAACCTTAATCAAATCGAACCACAAACTCCCATCCGTCGCAGCATGCAAGAAAAATTTCTTTAAAAGAAGAAAAATTCACACTCCTCGCAACCGAAAATCGGTCACCACTTCAATTGACTCGGTTCAATTCAACCAGACTCCAGTCACCAGAAAAATTTTCACCCATGTTCTTTATAATAAAAAAGAACCCATCAAATAATTTACTCCATGATCCCATTTAACACCCATGTCTACTCTGTCAAAAAGTTGCACAAAAAAATTTTAAGAAAAAACTATTAAAAAGAAAGCCGAAGGAGAAACATTAAACCAAAGTTCTCATCTTTTGGGGATCTTCATCTACAAAACTTCATAGGCTTTTCGGGTCAATTTTACTTTTATGTTTCTTGTTTACGTTGAGTTGGCTGCGGGCAATGAGCCTGCCAAGTTCTAGGGTTTATGAGCGTAATAAAAACGAGGGACAATAGGAAGGTGACCGGCGACTGATTAGATGGCCGTTCGATGAAAACATTTTTGACGGATGAGATCTATTGGACTTAGCCAACCTGTGGCCTGTTTGGCCAAACGTTAAAAAGCTTAAAATTAATTTTGTTATCTCGAACTTCAAAATTGGAGGGGCTATTTATTTTTTCAAAATTAATTTTTACATAGCCTCATTTTCAATCATATGCACTCATTAAAACAATCTTACACGTAGATTTCTAACTTTTTCTTACTTTTAACCACACATCCCCCAAAAAAATAAAACAATATAAGCCCTACACCATTTAAATATTTATTTACTCTTCTTTTTGAGTGAGTTATTATGTCTACCTCTCTTTCAACAATAAAAACACTTGTTCAATTAAAAAAGACAATGGTAAAAAAATTATGTAGAGTGATAGACAATGATACATCCTTTTTTCCCCGTGCATAGAGAGAAAAATTTCCTAACGGCTAGTAACAAAAAATTAAGAAATAAAAAGTAGCTTATAATTTTTAGGACGTGGCCAAACATGTCTTAAAGTGGGTTGGGGTTTGGGCTTTTATGTAGTGGACAGAATTTGATGTCCATGATATATAAGAGAATATTGCAGACTCGGTCCTCAATTAATGGGCCTCACTATAATTTAGTCCTCCACTATTGAATTAGGACAATACCACTCCAACTCTTTTTATTGTGATCAAGACGTACTGATGGCTTGGTCGAGATAACAGAAGATGTAATCTATATATTTATTAATTATAATAATATTAATTAAAAGAAAAAAGACTCGGTTTTAGACCACTATTTTTTCGCATTTTTCCTTTCTTTTTTTTTTACTAAGTCTCGATACCTTTTGTCTAGTAATATTCTGTATTTTTTATTTGGTAAATCTTGTAGTAATTGTTTCTTTTTTTTTTAAACAAAAACTTTGATGAATGGACTTAGAAAATATTTGAATATGTGACAATTGAATTTAACACTTAAGCTTTAACCACTTTGGCCATTTTCTTTTCACTAAACCTTTTCACTAATAAATTAAAATATATATTAATTAAAAGAACTAAGTCTCAGTACTTTTTGTACTGTGATTTTCCTCAATTTTTATTTGGTAAATCTTGTGGTAATTATTCTTTTTTTTTTTGAACAAAACCTTTGGTGAAGGGACTTAGAGAATATTTAAACGTGCGACAATATATATATATATATATATGAGAAATTAAGTCCACGGCACCTTTTACTATATTTTTCCCGTCAAAACTGTCTTAAGTGATATCATTTTAGACTATTTTTTATATGCTGTAAATTCTACGTTAAATTGTGGATTAGTATTTCCTTTTTTTTTCTCAATTAATTTGATATTATGGTCATTATCTATTCTTATCTTTACAAATCTTTCTAGAGCATTTGCAAATCATTTCTGGTTTATTATTATTTTTTGCTAATCAAAGGTTGGAATTTCAAATTCAAGATTTATGTGCAAGATGTATCTTATTTTCTTACATATTTTGCTGGATTAATCTATATTCAAAGTTTTTTTTTTAATTTTTTGGTCAAAATTTATATATATATATCTATTTCTTTTGTAGATGATATATTAGTTTTTAATTATTTTTTGTATACTTTTAAATCGAGTCGTTATTAATTTACCTCTTTCATACATAATAAATATGGTTTAATCAACATTTCATTACAAAATTCCCATCACGGTTTATTTACAAAGAAAAATGAAATGTTTAATTTATTAAGGTATAAGAATGACAGTGGGGGTCGAGAATGGGTTGGGCCGAGACTGGGTATGATATACTCGTTACCCTACCAATTAAAAATCTTTTCTCTCATCCCCACTTAAATCGAAAATGGGCCGAGGACGGGGCTGGTACAGGTAATTCATACTAATCATTTATTAGCCAATTTATATTTATTTATATTTTTTTATTTTCATTTTTTATTTAATGAATACTATTATAAACACTAAAATTGCAATTGAAATTAGTAAGCTTTCTTAATAAATTTTATCACCCTTTTTATTTTTCAAACCATTAGAATTTTTAGTAAATATTTTTATTCTTGGTAAAAAACAGTTTAACAGGCGGGGGAAAAGTAAAAATTACC
Organism: Nyctanthes arbor-tristis; assembly: GCA_963692815.1. Lineage (NCBI taxonomy): Eukaryota > Viridiplantae > Streptophyta > Magnoliopsida > Lamiales > Oleaceae > Nyctanthes > Nyctanthes arbor-tristis. The sequence goes on from CAVNYN010221092.1 coordinate 21,573, forward strand.
ATAATCTTCCCCGATCTCCGACATAATTACCTGTTTAGTCGGGTATTCTCGTCTTAATAGGATTAGGTACCCGTGAGTATCCGGTTTGACTTTTTTCCATTTGTAATCCCTTCTATGATTACTTAATAATATTTCATATTGAGTAAACACATAATAACTATTAATTAATAATAAGATAATCAAAACATTACAGTTCAATGTGCTAATCATTCATTATTTAATATTTCGTACTAAAATTAGATATAATTTGATTTGATATCTTCCCGTGCAATACACAGGTGAGAATCTAATTAAATTTAACACTCAAGTCTTAACTATTTTACCCATTTTCTTTTTTTTTTAAACTTTTTCACTAATAAATTAAAATATCAAATCTAAAAGGTCAATTCCAAAATAAACTCTAATTCATATTAATTCGTTCATTCACCCTCTCCGATATGTGTGTTGGTGAGTTTAATGTTATTTGATTTTTTTATTTTACTTTTTTTAAGATTTTTGAAAATTTTACGGGTAATGGGTATTTTTTACCTATCTGACGTAAGCCACCTTGCTCTCATACTCGATTCAAATGGGTACGGGTCAGATAACTGGGGATGCGTATCTGATCAGAACATTTGATAATTATAGAGGTGACAAATTTAAATTTGATAATATTGTACATTTTGTTGTTTATCTTGTGTTTTCAAACGTATTGAGTGATAGTAATAGATTTTTCCTATTATTGCATATGGATGAGAAACTAGATACGAGAATGTAGATTGTCTTCTGAACGATCTTAAATTTCACGATTACTAAGTCAACTGATTTTATTGATTCAAGTAATGTATATATTCTACGGAAGTGTAAATATTACAAATTTATTATATAACTATTTAATAATATATTTTAATAAGTTTTTTTACTCGTGCAGGCACAGGTGGTTTAATTAGTAGGCATTAACCCAAAATAGCCTAGCAAAACATAATTCCTTTTTTTTTTTATCTCTTTTTGTTAGGACAAAAAATGTAAAAAAATAATAGTAGTAGTAATAGTAATAATAATAATAATAATAAATAAATAAATAGAGGATTAACAGAAATCAAAACATTTTGATTCTTGTTCTTCAGAGTCAAGGGAACCAAATAGAAACTAAAGGAACCAATTACTGTTCATCCTTAATGATGAAAACTACAAACCCACGCATGGAAAGTAAACAAGAAAGGCTAGTTGTTACCTCTTCATCTAATAATTATTATATATGAGAATTTTTCATTCCAACGTGTTTAGACTTTTTACTAGTGACATCTTTAGTAAAGTAGATTGCAGTACTGGACAGAAAAATTAAAAAGAGAAAAAGAAAAAAATGAATCTAAAAATCTTGCCCAATTAGACTCTACAATCGGGGTACTGCGTACCAAAGATGCCACAGTTTTTAAGAAACAGGAATGCTTTGGGAATCAGACCACAAGGCTAGACCGAATTTGCCTTGGAAGACATCTTCTTGCTACTCTTTGTAGAGCTGAGTTTTTTGCTGCTATTGCCTTTCTTGCTGTCATTTCCTGATCCACACACAATTGTAAACTCAATCCCATAAGCATTCCCAAAGCAAGAAAGCAAGCCTCCTCCGTCTGAATTCCGCCGGGAATGTCCTCCACAAACAGCTGATCGACGCTTATATTCATACCTTTTCGATACCTCTTTCCGCCACCTATCTCTGCTAGAAGTAAACTTGAACCCTTTTTCAGTTGCTTCTTCAAATGTCAGTTCCTCCAAGATCGAGCTCTCCGAATCTTCATTTTTATCTGGTTTCTTCTTCGGCTTCCTTGGTGGCACGGCTGCCGCCTGACGGGGTGGTGGTTCTGATTTCTGGGCTAATTCTGCCGCCACAACGGAGGCAGAAGGACCAATGTCTGAACATAATTCAGAACCATTTACCATTGAACTATTGCATAATGATTCATTGCCGTTACAAACAGAGCCTGGTTTTATTGGAAATTCCCCGTTATTACAGTCGGAACTTGCAGCCATCGAACGCCAGAGATGGATTTTCGCATTTAAGTCACTCCCGTCTTCCTCAACCTCCTCAATATTGATCATTTCTCTCTGCTTTTCTTCCCGAGCTTCATCAACGGGTGCATTGATTTGGCTACTCAATGGCATGCTTTTCATGCTGCTATCAAGAATCGAAACTCCCATGTTCAGAATGCCCTGTGGGCTCCCTGTAATAATAATTATAATAATAGCAGGAAAATAATTTTAGAGAAATCATGGAGAAGACAAAAGAAATATAAAATGTGCCGTTCCAATGCATAAACCTGATGAACGACGAACTTGAAGAGCAACAAATCGCGTCTTTTTGGAATTGTCCTTCTGGTTCAGGGATGAAGGGGTAATGAGAGTGTTGATAGGTACGCGAACAGAGCCAACAAGAACATCGTAGAACCAAGAAACGCTGTAAATCTCCACGTTTACATCAGCATCATCTGAGAGCATGAATTCCTTGTCAACACGAAAGGCAAATTTGTCGTTCCATGTGGGATTGGTGTTTCCCTGTTGATCGGTCTTGGTGGTAAGTTTCCGGCTAGGATTAACCCATGCAACGGCATAGGTTTTCATAGATTTGGAGAGAGGGGCCAAGTTCTGGGCGGAAATGAGGCTGATTTCAAGAAGATGGAAAGGGGGAAGAACTTGATAAGAGATGGAAGAGGTGGTCACGCCGGAAGAGGCCGTTGGGGTCTGAATATCTGATTCCATTTCCCCAGTCCCTTTGCCGTTGGTGACAGGGCGGACCGCGAAATGGGATCAAAGATCAACGTAGGAAGAAGAGAGAAGAGTTAGTGTGTGTCTAGTGTAGTTAGTGTGTGTGTTTTGTTTTGTTGAGGAAGAATGGTCGGGAGGACTTGGGGGAGGTTGTTATCTCTGAGGTTTTTTGACCGTTAATGTTTCTTCATTCTGTTATTACTATGTTTAGTCCAATCTTAGTTTGGAGAATCTCGAAAGAAACGGTGAATTCAGGAATTTGCATGCCACTAGCAACAAATTAATTGGTTTTAACTAATTTAAATCAAAGTAATGATTGTATTTCTCTTCACATTCTTAACCAATTTTCTAAAAAGTGTGATGCGTGAAAAATTGTCAGAGTCAAGTCTCGACACTCAGTGTACTTAAATGTATCTATGTATGATAAAGCACAATGAATTCGTAATAAAGCACAAAGTGTGGCGAAATGTCATATCCAAGCTTCAAAATAAGGCGTCGCTTGGACGAGATTTATGTAAGCATTTTAGAACACTGCTCTATATTAGTTGAAACTCCACAAGCCTATTACATCAAGTCATAATTTTTTCTTTTCGATAAAATATAACCAATTAAATTGTGCCACATAAGGGGTAAAAAGCATTGACTAGAGCAATTATAATTGTTTGCAAACGGATTATAATTTCACTTACTATATACCAACTACTCAATTATCTCTATACGATTTCAAATTTCAATTAAATCTCGATAACTTATTTCACCTCATTATAATTAGATTTTCACGTTGAGCATCAAACACATAACAGGGTCAGTTTAAAACCTTGTAATTTATCTTCCTACACTCTCTCTATTTTCTCTACCAAATATGAGTAATTTATGGTTCTCAATTTTCTGCTCTTTTTGCGGTCTTGTATTCTGGATGATGTCCACTTAGACAATTAAAGGATAATTTTGTTATCATTTGAATAATTTTGGATGTATAGTTACCTACTTTATATGCCTATTGTATGTAATGGCTCTTTATTCATATTTATTTTATTAAATTAAATATCTAGATAACAAATTTTTACAATACAGAGAAAAAATAAAATTAATTCCACCCCTTTGTAAAAACATTTTTCATAAAAAATATAACATAACCTAAAAAGTAAAAACCTTAATAAATTGCACTTTTGTTTTTTTTTAAAGAAAATATCTAAGGAGAGAACGATAAAGCGGTCTCACAAAGAGCCGTTATTTCACTAGGTGGATCCACTTGATAAGATGAACACACCTTAAAATTTTGAAAAGAGGAGGAACAAATGTCTCATTCTTTTATGAAAATGGTGCAAAAAGTAAAAATGAATAAAGATAATTTTAAAATTCTCCAAGAAATAAAAGAGCCAATAAAATTTTTTAAAAAAAATGGTAAATGAATTGGCACTTGAACAAATAAATGAAGTCTATCGAATGCCAATGATTTCTTCAATATATAACAGACTTTTCTTGTACACCTATTTGTTTTACTACTTAAATAGAAAACTCTACCCAATAAATAAAAATCAAACCAAAAATAAATAAAGACAAATAAAGCAAGTTTGACTACACTTAAATTATAATTTGGTTAAACATCATTTTTATTCACGCGTTGTACGGGACCCTACACTGTTCACTTTCTACAAGACCCGTAACTATTACCCAAAATCACAATTGTCAAAATATTTGCCAGTTCGCGTTTTCTTTATTTCTTCTATTCTCCTCTTTAAAACTGCAATGGAAGTATGGCAAGTCTTGCCCCGCCCCAATCATATCTCCCCACTTGATGTTCTCCTAGTGCGCGAACTATCCATAGTGATTGAAGTTCTTCGTGCCTGGTTCCAGAAAAATCTCCCTCCCGAGCTACCATTTCCGGGGAACAAAACATAATCAGATACATGTTACTTCAGTATTTTCAACTCAAATTGCAATCAGGTCACTGTTACTAACATTTTCCCCTCACAAGTGTAGCCAAATTGCTTTCTGATCTTTGACAATGGATTCATCTTTCCAATTTCCAGCCATAAGCCACATTCTAATAACCCAAAATTCTTCAGCCAGTCAGGAGCCTTAGCTAAGAAGAACATGTTCAATCAGCACCATCAACAGGAAAATAAGCTCCAAGCATCAGGTCCTCCCGTTTTCTCGTTTGTTTTCCATGATCCTGTCATATGAAAAATAAGTGAATCACATAGAATATGAGATTCGAAGTTATTAATGAGACAATCAACATTTCAGACAGTTGTATTAACAGATGCTTTTGTGAAATTATCATTCTTCATGATCTTTCCTTGCTCGCAAAGAAACATATGTACCTGGGATTCTTGCCTTGGGCACATCTGCGAAGATCATGCGAAAGCAATGAAGCATGTTCATTTGAGCAAGAAGGATGGTGAACAACAAATAGCATTCAGAACTCCTTTAGTGTACTCTTTTTCCTCTTGATCAATCCATTCATTAATGAAAAATAGGTGGATTTATTTACAGTGATGCCCTTCTGCTTCAATTCTCCAAAAATATGCATGGCATCTTTGTATCTCCCTTCAGCACAAAGCTCATTAATTTGTTCCGAGTAAGCTATAGAACTTGAATCTAACTCATCTCTATGTTCACCAGCAACCATATTTTGCCCATCATGAATTTTTACTGGCTGTTGAGATAATTTATCATCCTCTAACACTTTTAACATAAGCTCCTCTGCTTCTTTAGTTCTTCCAGCATCATTAAGAGCACCGACAATGGCATTATA